>JAVIAB010000108.1:67334278-67484278 GCA_032433765.1 Megaustenia siamemsis
CACCATTTTTCCTTCTGTAATCTACAAACATCCGGTGTTGACAGTTTTAATGTGTACACTAATAGAATGTTGATGTGTACACTAATAGAATATGATGTGTACACTAATAGAATGTTTTTGTGTACACTGATCTATGTTGATATGTACACAGATAGAATGTTGATGTGTACACTGATATACTGTTGATATGTACACTTGAAGAATGTTGATGCATACACTGGTAGAATGTTGATGTATACACTGATAGAATGTTGATGTGTACACTGATATACTGTTGATTTGTACACTGGTAGAATGTTGATGTATACACTGAGAGAATGTTGATGTGATCTACTGATATGCTGTTGATATGTACACTGATAGAATGTTGATGTATACATTGATAGAATGTTGATGTGTACACTGATAGAATGTTGATGTGTACACTGATATACTGTTTGATATGTACACTGGTAGAATGTTGATGTATACACTGATAGAATGTTGATGTGTACATTGATAGAATGTTGATGTGTACACTGATATGCTGTTGATATGTACATTAATATAATGTTGATGTATACATTGATAGAATGTTGATGTGTAACACTGATAGAATGTTGATGTGTACACTGATAGAATGTTGATGTGTACACTGATATAATGTTCATGTATACACTGATAGAATGGTGATGTGTACACTGATAGAATGTTGATGTATACACTGATAGAATGTGGATGTATACACTGATAGAATGTTGATGTATACACTGATAGAATGTTGATATTTTAGAACAGGACAGTAGTTAGAACAAAACAGTGGTTATAAGAAGACAATGGTTAGTACAACACAGTCGATAGAACAAGACAGGGGTTAGAACTAAGACAATGGATAGAACCAGACAGTAGTTCGATGAAGACGGTGGTTAGAACAAGAGATTATTTGTCACAAAAGAGTGGTTAGAACAAGAGATTATTTGTCACAAAAGAGTGTTTACAACAAGAGATTATTTGTCACAAAAGAGTGGTTAGAACAAGACAGTGGTTAGAGCAAAACAATAACACAGAAAGAAATAGTATAAGGAAAGAATTATAAAGAAATAGTATAAGGAAAGAATTAGAAAGAAATAGTATAAGGAAAGAATTAGAAAGAAATAGTATAAGGAAAGAATTAGAAAGAAATAGTATAAGGAAAGAATTAGAAAGAAATAGTATAAGGAAAGAATTAGAAAGAAATAGTATAAGGACAGAATTAGAAAGAAATAGTATAAGGAAAGAATTAGAAATAAATAGTATAAGGAAAGAATTAGAAAGTAATAGTATAAGGAAATAATTAGAAAGAAATAGTATAAGGAAAGAATTAGAAAGAAATAGTATAAGGAAAGAATTAGAAAGAAATAGTATAAGGAAAGACTTAGAAAGAAATAGCATAAGGAAAGATTTAGAAAGAAATAGTATAAGGAAAGAATTAGAGAGAAAATGTACAGCCGCTGATTTTTATAAAACAGAGGAACAAGAACCCTAACAGACCGTCCCATAGATCGAGATGGTTGTAAATTATCGGACTTTTCATGCTCTCTTCTACCTTTCAGCTCCATGTGGAGCATAAGTCTTTAGCAAACACTTTCAGCTCCTTGTGGAGCATAGGTCTTCAACAAACACTTTCAAATCCCTGAGAAGCATAGGTCTTCAACAAACACTTTCAGCTTCCTGTGGAGCATATGTCTTCAACAAACACGTTCAGCTCCCTGGAGCATAGGTCTTCAACAAACACTTTCAGCTCCCTGTGGAGCATAGGTCTTCAACAAACACTTTCAACTTCTTGTGGAACATATGTCTACAACAAACACTTTCAGCTCCCTGTGGAGCATAGGTCTTCAACAAACACTTTCAACTTCTTGTGGAACATATGTCTACAACAAACACTTTCAGCTCCATGTGGAGCATAGGTCTTCAACAAACACTTTCAGCTCCCTGTGGAGCATAGGTCTTCAACAAACACTTTCAACTTCCTGTGGAGCATAGGTCTTCAACAAACACTTTCAGCTCCCTGTGGAGCATAGGTCTTCAACAAACACTTTCAGCTCCCTGTGGAGCATAGGTCTTCAACAAACACTTTCAACTTCCTGTGGAACATATGTCTACAACAAACACTTTCAGCTCCCTGTGGAGCATAGGTCTACAACAAACACTTTCAGCTCCCTGTGGAGCATAGGTCTTCAACAAACACTTTCAACTTCCTGTGGAACATATGTCTACAACAAACACTTTCAACTTCCTGTGGAACATATGTCTACAACAAACACTTTCAACTTCCTGTGGAACATATGTCTACAACAAACACTTTCAACTTCCTGTGGAACATATGTCTACAACAAACACTTTCAGCTTCATGTGGAGTATAGGTCTTCAACAAACTTGTTCAAATCTATTCTGTTACTTGCCATTATGAATATTCCATGTCTTCCCCGTTATCTTTATCTCTGCTTCTGTCTTCTCCAAGAATTCATTGGTCTTCCTCTTTGACTTTTCCCCTGTGGATTCCAAAATGGGCATGTTGTGTAATACTCTCAGTTGGCTTCCGCTGTGTGTGTCCTATCCAGCGCTATCGTTTTCGCTGTATCTCTTTATCCGCTGGTATTTGACTGGTACATTTCCTCAATTCTATGTTAGTGATTTTGTCCTGCCATTTCCATCCATTTATTCTGCACAAGCATCTATTAATGAAAGTCTGTATCTTCATGATTGCCATTTTAGTTGTTCTCCATGTTTCACAGCCATATAATAAGATTTACTTAACATTGGAGCTGAAATTTTTTTTTGTGTATTTAACCTAATTTCTTTGGACTTCCATATGATTCCCAGTGCAACAACTTCCAAAGCATTCTTCTGTCTAAACTATCAAATCCCTTTTCGTAATCTATGAATCCAATATAAAGTGGGGATTTTAGTTCTAAACTTTGTTCAACTATTATACGTAGAGTAGTTATTTGATCAGCACATGATCTGTTCTTCCTAAAGCCTGCTTGTTCATCTCTGAAATGTTTCTCTATGGCCCCTGTTAGTCTCTCCATAATGATTCTGCTTAATATTTTTCCTGGCACTGATAGTAGCATAATTCCCCTATAATTTGTACACTCCTGTAAACTTCCTTTCTTTGGTAGTTTGATCATATAACCTTCTTTCCAGTCTTTAGGTATTTCTTCCCTCTCCAAATGTTATCTAATAGATTATGTAGCATCTTGGTAGAGGTGTTAATATCTGCTTTGATGGCTTCCGAAGGAATTTCATCTGCTCTATACCTGCTGTACTTATATTTGTCATATGATATTATAAGTATTAAATGATATATTGCTATAGCTGTGGACATTACATACAAGCATTCTGTTCAGTGGAAGATGAAGTCATAAATTCGTGTATCGTGAGGGATGCGTTCCGTTCAGTTCAGGCTGACAAAATGATAGTTTGGTTAGAAAGAAATAGGTTAGGAAACAAGCATTAGATAGAAACAGTACAACGTAGTGGTTAGAGAGAAATAGTACATCGAAGTGGTTAGATAAAAATAGTACACCGAAGTGGTTAGAGAGAAATAGTACATCGAAGTGGTTAGAGAGAAATAGTACAGCGAAGTGGTTAGAGAGAAATAGTACAGCGAAGTTGTTAGATAGAAATAGTACAGCGAAGTGGTTAGAAAGAAATAGTACAACGTAGTGGTTAGAGAGAAATAGTACAGCGAAGTGGTTAGAGAGAAATAGTACAACGTAGTGGTTAGAGAGAAATAGTACAGCGAAGTGGTTAGAGAGAAATAGTACAACGTAGTGGTTAGAGAGACATAGTACAGCGAAGTGGCTAGAGAGAAATAGTACAACGTAGTGGTTAGAGAGAAATAGTACAACGTAGTGGTTAGAGAGAAATAGTACAACGTAGTGGTTAGATAGAAATAGTACAGCGAAGTGGTTAGATAGAAATAGTACAGCGAAGTGATTAGATAGAAATAGTACAGCGAAGTGGTTAGATAGAAATAGTACAACGTAGTGGTGAGAGATAAATAGTACAATGTAGTGGTTAGAGAGAAATAGTACAGCGAAGTGGTTAGATAGAAATAGTACAACGTAGTGGTTAGAGAGAAATAGTACATCGAAGTGGTTAGAGAGAAATAGTACATCGAAGTGGTTAGAAAGAAATAGTACAGCGAAGTGGTTAGATAAAAATAGTACAGTGAAGTGGTTAGAAAGAAATAGTACATCGAAGTGGTTAGAAAGAAATAGTACAGTGAAGTGGTTAGATAGAAATAGTACATCGAAGTGGTTAGAAAGAAATAGTACAGCGAAGTGGTTAGAGAGAAATAGTACATCGAAGTGGTTAGACAGAAATAGTACATCGAAGTGGTTAGACAGAAATAGTACATTGAAGTGGTTAGACAGAAATAGTACAGTGAAGTGGTTAGACAGAAATAGTATATTGAAGTGGTTAGACAGAAATAGTACATCGAAGTGGTTAGACAGAAATAGTACATTGAAGTGGTTAGACAGAAATAGTACAGCGAAGTGGTTAGAGAGAAATAGTACAGTGCAGTGGTTAGAGAGAAACAGTACAGTGAAGTGGTTAGAAAGAAATAGTACATTGAAGTAGTGAAAAATAAATAATACAGCGAAGTGGCTAGATTTCTGGTCTCTAAGTTCGAATCTCCATCCCTAAAAACATTGCTACATTCTTCAGCCCTACAAACATTGCTACATTCTCCACCCCTACAAACATTGCTACATTCTCCACCTCTACAAACATAGCTACAAACTTCACCCTTACAACATTGCTACATTCTCCACCCCTACAAACATTGGTACATTTTCCACCCCTACGAGCATTGCCATATTCTCCATCCCTACAAACATTGCTACATACTCCACCCCTACAAACATTGCCATATTCTCCATCTCTACAAACATTGCTACATTCTCCACCCCTACAAACATTGCCATATTCTAAATCCATACAAAGATTGCTACATTTTCCACTCCTACAAACATGGCTACATTCTCCATTCCTACAAACATTGCTACATTCTCCACTCCTACAATGATTGCTACATTATCCACCACTGCAAACAATGCTACGTTCTCCACCCCTACAAACATTGTTACATTCTCCATTCCTACAAACATTGCTACATTATCCACCCCTAAAAACATTGCTACATTCTCCACCACTACAAACAATGCTACATTTTCCACCCCTACAAGAATTGCCATATTCTAAATCCCTACAAACATTGCTATATTCTCCACCCCTACAAACATGGTTACATTCACCATTCCTACAAACATTGCTACATTATCTACCCCTACAAACATTGCTACATTCTCCACCACTACAAACAATGCTACATTCTCCACCACTACAAACATAACTACAATCTTCACCCTTACAAACATTGCTACATTCTCCACCCATACAAATATTGCTACATTTCCCCCCTACAAGCATTACCATATTCTCCATCCCTACAAACATTGCTACATACTCCACCCCTTACAAACATTGCCATATTCTAAATTCCAACAAACATTGCTACATTCTCCACTCCCACAAACGTGGCTACATTCTCCATTCCTACAAACATTGCTACATTATCCACCCCCTACAAACATTGCTACATTCTCCACCCCTACAAACAATGCTACATTCTCCACCCCTGTAAACATTGCTACATTTTCCACCCCTACAAACATTGCTACATTCTCCACCCCTACGAACATTGTCATATTCTCCACCCCTACAAACATTGCTACATTCTCCACCCCTACAAACATTGCTACATTCTGCACCCTTACAAACATTGCCACATTCTCCACCCCTACAAACATTGCTATATTTTCCACCCCTACAAACATTGCTACATTCTCAACCCATTCAAACATTGCTACATTCTCAACCCATACAAACATTGCTACATTCTCCATCTCTGCAAACGTTGCTACATTCTCCAACCCTCCAAACATTACCACATTCTCCAACCCTACAAATATTGCCACATTTTTCTTCATCTCTACAAATATTGCAACATTCTCCAACTCTATAAACATTGCCACATTCTCCAACTCTACAAACATTGCTACATTCTATAACTCTACAAACATTGCTACATTCTCCAGCCCTCCAAACATTGCCACATTCTTCAGCCCTATAAACACTGCACATTCTCCAACACTACAAAAATTGCCACATTCTCCAACTCTATAAACATTGCCACATTCTCCAACTCTACAAACATTGCCACATTCTCCACCCCTACAAACATTGCCACATTCTGCAACTCTACAAACATTATCACATTATCCAACTCTACACACATTATCACATTATCCGACTCTACAAACCTTTCCACATTATCCAACTCTACACACATTATCACATTATCCAACTCTACAAACCTTTCCACATTATCCAACTCTACACACATTATCACATTATCCAACTCTACAAACCTTTCCACATTATCCAACATTACAAACCTTTCCACATTATCCAACTCTACACACATTATCACATTATCCAACTCTACAAACATTATCACATTATCCAACTCTAGAAACATTTCACATTATCCAACTCTACAAACATTATCACATTCTGCAACTCTAAAAACCTTTCCACATTATCCAACTCTACAAACATTATTAGCTTATCCAACTCTACAAACCTTTCCACATTATCCAACTCTACAAACATTATCCAACTTACAAACCTTTCCCATTATCCAACTCTACAAACCTTTCCACATTATCCAAATCTACAAACATTATCACATTATCCAACTCTACACACATTATCACATTATCCAACTCTACAAACATTATCACATTATCCAACTCTACAAACTTTCCACATTATCCAACTCTACAAACATTATCACATTATCCAACTCTACAAACCTTTCCACATTATCCAACTCTACAAACATTATCACATTCTGCAATTTAAAAACATTTTCACATTATCCAACTCTACAAACATTATCACATTATCCAACTCTATAAACATTGCCACATTCTCCAACTCTACAAACATTATCACATTATCCAACTCTACAAACATTATCACATTATCCAACTCTAGAAACCTTTCCACATTATCCAACTCTACAAACATTCTCACATTCTGCAACTCTAAAAACCTTTCCACATTATCTAACTCTACAAACATTATTACCTTATCCAACTCTACAAACCTTTCCACATTACCCAACTCTACAAATATTATCGCATTATCCAACTCTACAAACATTATCACATTATCCAACTCTACACACATTATCACATTATCCAACTCTACACACATTATCACATTATCCAACTCTACAAACATTATCACATTATCCAACTCTACACACATTATCACATTATCCAACTCTACAAACATTATCACATTATCCAACTCTACAAACCTTTCCACATTATCCAACTCTACAAACATTATCCAACTTTACAAACCTTTCCACATTATCCAACTCTACAAACCTTTCCACATTATCCAAATCTACAAACATTATCACATTATCCAACTCTACACACATTATCACATTATCCAACTCTACAAACATTATCACATTATCCAACTCTACAAACCTTTCCACATTATCCAACTCTACAAACATTATCACATTATCCAACTCTACAAACCTTTCCACATTATCCAACTCTACAAACATTATCACATTCTGCAATTTTAAAACATTTTCACATTATCCAACTCTACAAACATTATCACATTATCCAACTCTATAAACATTGCCACATTCTCCAACTCTACAAACATTATCACATTATCCAACTCTACAAACATTATCACATTATCCAACTCTAGAAACCTTTCCACATTATCCAACTCTACAAACATTATCACATTCTGCAACTCTAAAAACCTTTCCACATTATCCAACTCTACAAACATTATTAGCTTATCCAACTCTACAAACCTTTCCACATTACCCAACTCTACAAACATTATCACATTATCCAACTCTACAAACATTATTACCGTATCCAACTCTACAAACCTTTCCACATTACCCAACTCTAAAAACCTTTCCACATTATCCAACTCTACAAACATTATTACCTTATCCAACTCTACAAACCTTTCCACATTACCCAAATCTACAAACATTGCCACATTCTCCACCCCTACAAAAGTTGCCATATTTCCCGCCCCTACAAACATTGCCCGCCCCTACAAACATTGCTACATTCTCCAACTTTTCCAAATGTGTAAATATCTTCCCCATCTCCTCAAACATCTACTGTAATCCCATCAACTCCTAGTAGCTACCAATTATTGACATCGCGACTGAACCAATCATTTTACCAGAAATGACAGCTCATGTCTGACAGACAGCATGTCTCTTACACTGCTGCACCTGGTCTACACAGCATTGCTTGACATCACACGGTTGTCATTATTTCAAAATCATTTTTTGGTGAAAAGATATATTTTTTAAATGAGTGATTTTGATGGTTGGATCGATGGGTTTCGTGAATTTCGACATCGGTAAATTAAAGTATGGGATGAAGCGACGAGGCGGCTTCAACGAAATAAAATAACCGGATCAGCAGTTGTCTCACTCTTGTCACTTTCAACACACAGATATCATGGAGTATGTGATAATAAAATCAAATTTAACTTGACACGGTTAAAGTGCCGCCCTTCGTTAATTTTGTTTTTAATGCCCGTGTGTGTGTGTTTATTTGTGTGTGTGTGTGTGTGTGTGTTCTATTGGTTATGGAAGGCCCGGTATCACTGCAAACGAATTAAAATCCATAATTGCTCAACCGCCCGTGCCAGTGGAATCATCCGAATTACTAACTCATCTCCCAAACAAAGAAAGGTAACTGTAGTCCCCATCGTAGCAGTCTCAGCACACGCCAAAAACATAAGGCGAAACCGCGCAGAAAGTGAACACAGTGAACTGTTCCCTGTCATATGATATCATCATTCATCGTAAACAAGCGGAATATCGAAACATGATAAAAACGGATGAGATACACAGCTCACGGTGTGCACAGAGCACTTAACTCAGTAGCTCCTGCAACAAGCCGGACTTGGAATATGAGGAAACTGCAACAAGGAACACTTTTCAGACATAGCCTTTAATGGTTCCTGCCGCCTATCCACCATATACCATGGAAGTTCGCATCCTCTGCTTCTTGGTGTAAATTGTGCGATTCCGTGGACATCTTTTTTTTTCCCTCTCAAACATAAAGGAAGAACATTGATTCAGTGGAAACAAAATGCTGCAGATACAAGATACATTAGATGATGGAAGGAGCAATGATGACATACTTAAAGATGTAAACATTACAAAGTACTGACTTCTAAACATCATTCTACAGAGAAAATTAAAATACCATGGTCACGTCAAAGTACACAGCGGACTGGAAAGAATAATAATGGAAGGCATGGTTCCTGGACGACGCACCAGGGGCAGACCAAGAAGAAGGTGGTTTCAAGATATCAAGGGACCTTGAACGTGACAGCGGAAGAAGTGGGAGATCTGGTTAGAGAGAGATTCTTTCAGACGGGTTGTGGTGAATGTAATGTTCTGTGGGAGATCTGGCTAGAGACAGAGATTCTTTCAGACGGTTGTGGTGAATGTAATGTTCTGTGGGAGATCTGGCTAGAGACAGAGATTCTTTCAGACGGGCTGTGGTGAATGTAATGTTCTGTGGGAGATCTGGCTAGAGACAGAGATTCTTTCAGACGGGTTGTGGTGAATGTAATGTTCTGTGGGAGATCTGGCTAGAGACAGAGATTCTTTCAGACGGGTTGTGGTGAATGTAATGTTCTGTGGGAGATCTGGCTAGAGACAGAGATTCTTTCAGACGGGTTGTGGTGAATGTAATGTTCTGTGGGAGATCTGGCTAGAGACAGAGATTCTTTCTGACGGGCTGTGGTGAATGTAATGTTCTGTGGGAGATCTGGCTAGAGACAGAGATTCATTCAGACGGGCTGTGGTGAATGTAACGTTCTGTGGGAGATCTGGCTAGAGACAGATTCGTTCAGACGGGCTGTGGTGAATGTAACGTTCTGTGGAGATCTGGCTAGAGACAGATTCATTCAGACGGGCTGTGGTGAATGTAACGTTCTGTGGGAGATCTGGTTAGAGACAGAGATTCATTCAGACGGGCTGTGGTGAATGCAACATTCTGTGGGGGACCTGGCTAGAGAGAGAGATAGAGAGAGAGAAGAAAGAGAGAGAAGAAAGATATTCTTAAAGTCGTGTTGTGGTATGAGCAACGTTATGTGGGAGACCTGGCTAGAGAGAGAGGAGAGAGAGAGGAGAGAGAGAGGAGAGAGAGAGGAGAGAGAGAGAGGAGAGAGAGAAGAAATATATTCTTTAAGACGTGTTGTGATATGAGCAACGTTCTGTTAAGACGTATTGTGATATGAGCAACGTTCTTTGGGAGACCTGGCTAGAGAGAGAGAGAGAGAGAGAGAGAGAGAGAGAGAGAGAAGAAATATATTCTTTAAGACGTATTGTGATATGAGCAACGTTCTGTGGGAGACCTGGCTAGAGAGATAGAGAGAAAGATATTCTTTAATACGTGTTGTGGTATGAGCAACGTTCTACAAAGGGCATGCGACCTGATGATGAAGTTGCACATATTATTTTATTAGAAGATTCAAATGACGATTCTGTCGAAACAAAAAGTGGGAATGATGAAATCTGTTAAAGAAACAAATGATACACTTGACGTTTGCATTATGTTGTGTGCACATATTAATCGTACAAACATATCGTTTTATTGCCATGTATGTGGTCATCTACTGACCGTACATTAACTCACAGTGAATCACATCAATTGGAAGCTGTTTGGATGTTCTCATCATCATCATCGAGTGCCGTCTCCGCAACGAAGGTTGGCTACCATGGAGCGCCATTCTGCTCTGTCTCTTGCTTTGATGGTGCAGGTTGTCATAAGCTGGTTTGTCCATCTTTTGATGTTACTCGTCCATGTTAGTCTTGGTCTGCCTCAGCCTCTTTTACCTTGTATTTTCCCCTCCAAGATTACTTTTAGTAGGCTGTTGTGTCTTTTAACATGGCCCAAAAATCGCATTTGTCTTGTTTTGTTGTTGTTGTTGTTGCGTTCGCCAGCTTTCAGCTCTGACGAAGTCCCTAGAGACTAGGAACTGAGTTTTGCGTGTTAATCCATTTTTCCCTGGCAGCCGTGTGCACAGGAGTCCGTTTTGTTTGAATTGTCCTTAGTAGTTCTCTTTTCATTTTATCTGTTTTAAGACTTCATCGTTTGTTTTCTTTTCCTTCCATCCAATTCTACATATTCTTCTATATATCCACATTTCAAAGGCTTTAATTCTCTGTTCTGTTTTCTTGTCTAATGTCCATGTTTCTGCACCATATAGGAATGTTGAGAAGGCATAGCATTTTGCTATTCTTAGTTTTAGCCTTGGTGTTATTTGTTTTGATATTAGTATATTCTTTATAATTACTTATGTAATAAACATGACAAGCAAAAATATGGACTAGATATGAATATAAAAAAGACTAAAACTATGATCATAAACAAAGAAATTCTCAAGACCTACAATTAAATATCAAAGTTGAAGGAATACATCTGGAGGCAGTCCAGAGCTACAACTACCTGGGACATACTATAACCAATGATGGAAAATGTGCAACTGAAATAAATAAAAGAATAGGAATGGCAAAAAGTAATTTCAATGCCATTAAAAATATACTAACATCAAAACAAATAACACCAGGGCTAAAACTAAGAATAGCAAAATGTTACATCTTATCAATATTCCTGTATGGTGCAGAAACATGGACATTAGACCAGAAAACAGAACAGAAAATTGAAGCCTTTGAAATGTGGATTTATGGAATAATAGGTAGAATTGGATGGAAAGAAAAGAAAACAAACGAGGAAGTTTTAAAACAACTAAAAATGAAAAAAAAAAGAACTACTAAACACAATTAGAGCAAGACAAATGAAATTTTTTGGTCATGTTAAAAGACACAACGGTCTAATAAAAGTAATACTAGAAGGGAAAATACAAGGTAAAAGAGGCAGAGGCATACCAAGACTAACATGGACGAGTAACATCAAAAGATGGACAAGTCAGCCTATGGCAATCTGCACTATCAAAGCAAGAGACAGAGTGGAATGGCGCTCCATGGTATCCAACCTTCGATGCGGAGAGGGCACTCAATGATGATGGTATTCTTCATAACATGTTTGGATGTTCTACAAATACTCAAAAGCAGTAACAAATATCTAGTGAGGCGCACTTCTTGCGTTGATATGTCGGAACAGTCAGAGCAGAAGAATACTTTTGTATTTTCTCCGTTATGGTAATAATTTGTTTCTTCATTTGCTTCCTTCAGTGCTTTCAATTAATTTTATTGATGAAGTCTTACTTATTGGTTGCAGCTTGGGATTCAACTAGGTCTGTGACATCAGAAGTCTAGTTTGTTTGACTATAACCAGAACGATAGAAGAAAGATGTGACGTGACACCAGAAGTCTAGTTTGTTCGACTATAACCAGAACGACAGAAGAAAGATGTGACGTGACATCAGAAGTCCAGGTTTGTCGACTCTAACGAGAACGATAGAAGAAAGATGTGATGTGACATCAGAAGTCTAGTTTGTTCGACTATAACCAGAACGACAGAAGAAAGATGTGACGTGACACCAGAAGTCTAATTTGTCGACTCTAACCAGAGCCATAGAAGGAAACTGTGACGTGACACCTCACAACTAAACCTATAAATTTGTCATACATAATTATTTTTTGTTATTTGCAACTTCTTTAAAAGTTGCTAAAAGATATCTAAAGAATTCTCTATTATCTTCACTTCATCAAATATTCACAAATATTTTCATGAAATTAACACATTTTCATTATTTTTATTCGTCATCCACTCTCTCTCTCTCTCTCTCTCTCTCTCACACATACTCACACGATATTGCTGTCATTCATGATTTTACATTTTACGTTTCCAACTGATGAAAGCCTTTATATCCGAAACAAAGCAACGAATTATGAGAGCGCCTGTATACCATTTCACGCCAATTGACTGGTGAAACATTCAAGCGTATGTTTGTGTCTCTGGAGTGTTTGTTTCCCAAACAATCTGTTTGTCCGGAGAGATACGTTGACATTGTTTTTTATTGACGAACATCGTAGTTAACTGAAGCTCAAGAAAATATTGATGTATGAAAACGTAAAAAGAGTATAAAACGGCTATCAATACGTGTTTTATGCACTCTATAATTGATAAATGGAAACATTAATACGTGATTTGATATCAGAACTATGATCGCATTACGGAAAGAGAATATTCAAGAATATAATCATAAATATAAGCAAAGGTAATGGTATAGTACGAGACTTGAATCGGCGTATCGACAAGCGAGTTTCCATCCATATGTGCTCGGAGACTTCTGGATAGTGTCGCTTCAAGTATCGAAACTGACGATGTGAGGTGGCATTCCTCACCTTCCCAGAGTACTACCCTCGTACCCATATCTGTCAGCGGCTGGGTCGACCGCGGGGGTGTTTTTTTTTTTCTAACACGAATACAACTCACACTGCTTCCAGTGGGAACCGAACACGGGTTGTCCGAACGTCGGTAGCCCAGTCGGGTGGTTTTCTCAACTAGGTTACCGAGGCCCCCCCCCCCAATAATAAGTATAAATAAATATAAGTATCGCCATCATCATGTTCCGTCTACGCATAAACAGTTGCTTAGAATTGACGTTACGTTCTGTGGCATGCGTGATGGTACCTGCTGTCATAGATTCTTCTGTTGTTGTCAGCATGCTATAGTTATTACTTGGCTCTACCTTGTATTTTCGGGGGAGCATAAGCGCCTGCGACCTGCGGTCACAATAGCAGGGCCGGCACACCATAGCTGACCAAGACCTAGCAGTTCTACCTCCTCGTGGTCTCCCCCGGTAACAGTCTGCGTCGAAACAGACTGGCTAACAGAACCTAGGATCGACGTGTTTTTTAGTTAGCTGAGTGGCAGTGTTCCCTAGCGTTTGGCTTTTCGTGGCAAGGCGCTGTGCCACTGAGTACGGGTTCGATCCTGCCTTGGTCCATTTTTTTTCTGTTGTTTATTTTTTTATATTTTTTTCCGAGTGCTGTAAACATACCTCTTCCTCTGAATTGATTCACTGGTTATCGCCTCGGAAGTTTCCCTCTATAATAATATTCATTTATTATTAATTGTCCCCGTAGTGGTGGCTGTTACTGATTGAGGACCCATATTGCAGTACCTCTGGGCTGGACTAGTAGTTTCCCAGCGTAGCCTGGGGCAGACGACCCCCAACCTCCAGTAAGAGCCGGAATGTCAAGAAAGCCATTACGACCCGCCGCATCTTATCAGTCAAAGGGCAAGCATGCTCGTATCAACTCGTGGCAATCCATCAATCATCAACCTTGTATTTTCCTCTCCCCTCTAAGATCGTTTCCATTTCAGTTATCGTGTCACTTTAGTGTCCACAAACTTGACTTCATGGAATCTCCTAACATCTCTTTTTTCTGCGTCTCCATTTCAGTTATCGTGTCACTTTAGTGTCCACAAACTTGACTACATGGAATCTTCTAACATCTCTTTTTTCTGCGTCTCCATTTCAGTTATCGTGTCACTTTAGTGTCCACAAACTTGACTTCATGGAATCTTCTAACATCTCTTTTTTCTGCGTCTCCATTTCAGTTATCGTGTCACTTTAGTGTCCACAAACTTGACTTCATGGAATCTTCTAACATCTCTTTTTTCTGCGTCTCCATTTCAGTTATCGTGTCACTTTAGTGTCCACAAACTTGACTTCATGGAATCTTCTAACATCTCTTTTTCTGCGTTTCTCATAATTAAAAAAAAAAGCCTTATCTCTTTTCTTCTTCACACATCTAATTCTCCTTTTGTTTTATAATCTATAGTTGAACGACTTTAGTTCCTGTTTTATAATCTGCAGTTGAACTACTTTAGTTCCCTGTTTTATAATCTGCAGTTGAACAACTTTAGTTCCCTGTTTTATAATCTGCAGTTGAACTACTTTAGTTCCCTGTTTTATAATCTACATTTCAGAACTTAATCTTCTTCTCTGTTTTCAATTCCTGAGTGATGACATCACACATAAGATGATGAAACAGATAGAGCTTTATCACTTTAGTCCTGACTAGAACTGCTGTGTTGGGAGTATACATTTGCTGATGTCCCACATAATGATGTAATTACTACTCACAAGCATCAAACATTTGATAATGAAATAATGAACAGACACCAGTGAAAGAAGAAGAAAACAAATAAGCATTACCGATGCAGTAGAACAGAATATTACATATAGAACAATGAAAATCAGAAGGAAAATAAATAATATTTCTGTTGGAAAAATAATACGTAGAATAGAATTGGAAACAAATCAAGTCTGTAGCATGCATGCTGAAAACGAGAAGCTTATAAAAAAAAAAGAGACAGAAAACGTGTGCAGGAGAAATAATAATTATCATGTGCCATGGCCATATTTGTCCTTGCATATATCCCTGTCTCTGGTGTTTGTTCCCTGTTAAAGACCCCCAGATGGAAACGTTTTTTTCTTTAGCATTGTCTTATCCACAAATCTTATGTTTAGTTCTGGTGGTTCACTTCATTATTCTTTCTTCTTTCTATCTTCTTTCACTCCAGACCAAGTTGTTTTACATTTTCTGTCATTCATTCCACTAGCTCTCCCACTCTTAATACTTGTCCTTGATTACAACACTCTTCAATTTCTAAAACCTTACTTTGATTACAACTCTCCCCCACTCATAAAACTTGTCCTTCATTACAACTCTCTCCCACTCCTATTACTTGTCCTTCATTACAACTCTCTCCCACTCCTAAAACTTTTCCTTCATTACAACTCTCTCCCACTCCTAATACTTGTCCTTCATTACAACTCTCTCCCACTCCTAATACTTGTCCTTCATTACAACTCTCTCCCACTCCTATTACTTTTCCTTCATTACAACTCTCTCCCACTCCTATTACTTGTCCTTAATTACAACTCTCTCCCACTCCCATTACTTTTCCTTCATTACAACTTTCTCCCACTCCTAATACTTGTTCTTCATTACAACTCTCTCCCACTCCTATTACTTGTCCTTCATTACAACTCTCTCCCACTCCTAAAACTTGTCCTTCATTACAACTCTCTCCTACTCCTATTACTTGTCCTTCATTACAACTCTCTCCTACTCCTATTACTTGTCCTTCATTACAACTGTCTCCCACTCCTAATACTTGTCCTTTATTACAACATTCTCCCACTCCTATTACTTTTCCTTCATTACAACTCTCTCCTACTCCTATTACTTGTCCTTCATTACAACTCTCTCCCACTCCTATTACTTTTCCTTCATTACAACTCTCTCCTACTCCTATTAATTGTCCTTCATTACAACTGTCTCCCACTCCTATTACTTTTCCTTCCTTACAACTCTCTCCCACTCCTATTACTTTTCCTTCATTACACTCTCTCCCACTCCTATTACTTGTCCTTCATTACAACTCTCTCCCACTCCCATTACTTTTCCTTCATTACAACTCTCTCCTACTCCTATTACTTGTCCTTCATTACAACTCTCTCCTACTCCTATTACTTGTCCTTCATTACAACTCTCTCCTACTCCTATTACTTGTCATTCATTACAACTGTCTCCCACTCCTATTACTTTTCCTTCATTACAACTCTCTCCCACTCTTATTACTTTTCCTTCATTACAACTTTCTCCCACTCCTATTAATTGTCCTTAATTACAACTCTCTCCCACTCCATTACTTTTCCTTCATTACAACTCTCTCCCACTCCTAATACTTGTTCTTCATTACAACTCTCTCCCACTCCTATTACTTGTCCTTCATTACAACTCTCTCCCACTCCTAAAACTTGTTCTTCATTACAACTCTCTCCTACTCCTATTACTTGTCCTTCATTACAACTCTCTCCTACTCCTATTACTTGTCCTTCATTACAACTGTCTCCCACTCCTAATACTTGTCCTTTATTACAACTCTCTCCCACTCCTATTACTTTTCCTTCATTACAACTCTCTCCCACTCCTAATCATTGTTCTTCATTACAACTCTCTCCCACTCCTAATACTTGTTCTTCATTACAACTCTCTCCCACTCCTATTACTTGTCCTTCATTACAACTCTCCCCCACTCCTATTACTTTTCCTTCATTACAACTCTCTCCCACTCCTAATACTTGTTCTTCATTACAACTCTCTCCCACTCCTATTACTTTTCCTTCATTACAACTCTCTCCCACTCCTAATACTTGTTCTTCATTACAACTCTCTCCCACTCCTATTACTTGTCCTTCATTATAACTCTCCCACTCCTATTACTTGTCCTTCATTACAACTCTCTCCCACTCCTAATCATTGTTCTTCATTACAACTCTCTCCCACTCCTAATACTTGTTCTTCATTACAACTCTCTCCCACTCCTATTACTTGTCCTTCATTACAACTCTCTCCCACTCCTATTACTTTTCCTTCATTACAACTCTCTCCCACTCTTAATACTTGTTCTTCATTACAACTCTCTCCCACTCCTATTACTTGTCCTTCATTACAACTCTCTCCCACTCCTAATACTTGTTCTTCATTACAACTCTCTCCCACTCCTATTACTTTTCCTTCATTACAACTCTCTCCCACTCCTAATACTTGTTCTTCATTACAACTCTCTCCCACTCCTATTACTTGTCCTTCATTACAACTCTCTCCCACTCCTAATACTTGTTCTTCATTACAACTCTCTCCCACTCCTAATACTTGTTCTTCATTACAACTCTCTCCCACTCCTATTACTTTTCCTTCATTACAACTCTCTCCCACTCCTAATACTTGTTCTTCATTACAACTCTCTCCCACTCCTATTACTTGTCCTTCATTACAACTCTCCCCCACTCCTATTACTTTTCCTTCATTACAACTCTCTCCCACTCCTAATACTTGTTCTTCATTACAACTCTCTCCCACTCCTATTACTTGTCCTTCATTACAACACTTTCACGTTCTAGTGTTTGCCTGTGAGGTGTTTAAAGAAAAGCTGTATTCTCCCAAGTCACGTCAAAAGCTCCCTGTGGACAGTGACGTCATCCAGTGTTTCTTCATTTAGCTCTCTATGGTCAAGACTATTCTAGAATACTACTTTCTGTTAACTTTTGAAATCGTATTTTCTTTGTAAATTGTCCATGACTCACTTCTGTATAACATGATGGGATGTATGTAATAATGGGTTTCTTCCTTATACCCAGCAATATAGGTCCGTTACAGAAACTGGTGACGTTCATTATAGGCAAAGTTGTCATTACTGGAGTTGATAAGCTGTCATTACTGGAGTCGATATGCTGTCATTACTGGAGTTGAGATACGTTGTTATTATTGGAGTCGATAAGCTGTCATTACTGGAGTTAAGATAAGCTGCCATTACTGGAGTTAAGATAAGCTGTCATTACTGGAGTCGATAAACTGTCATTACTGGAGTTAAGATAAGCTGTCATTACTGGAGTCGATAAGCTGTCATTACTGGAGTTAAGATAAGCTGTAATTACTGGAGTTAAGATAAGCTGTCATTACTGGAGTCGGTAAGCTGTCATTACTGGAGTTAAGATAAGCTGTCATTACTGGAGTTAAGATAAGGTGTCATTACTTTAGTTAAGATAAGCTGTCATTACTGGAGTTAAGATAAGCTGTCATTACTGAGTCGAGAAGCTGTCATTACTGGAGTCGATAAGTTGTCATTACTGGAGTTTACCTTCACTATTTTATTTTACAATATGTGAGTTCTCGTGCTCACATTTTGTTGATTCTGTCTCAATTCTCCGCAGTTCTAAGACTTCATTCATTGTTTTCCTTCATGTGTATCCTATTCCCTACAACGACATTCAGTTGGGCTTCTGTGTTCTTGTTTAATTATGTTTTGTAATGTAAGCGGCAATTGGTGTTTGGGGGAGAACACGTGACACTGTTGCTGTGTCTCTTTTGGTCACATGACCTTTGTGGCTGTTCCGCTTGTTTGTTGACATTGGAGATGTCGAATATAAAAGGAAAAAAAAAAAAAAAGAGCCCCGTCACGCCAAGTGACGTATAGAGAATATGGTGTCAGTGACCGTAATTTTGACAGACCTTCGGTACATGATTTTTAGGGTAATGTGGTCGGTATTACGCCCGTGCCGCTTTACTTTCCCAGAAAAAAATCAGGTACCCATTTAAGGCTGGGTGAACCCGGAAGCCGTCGATTGGGATCGAACCCGACCTCTTGTCTCTTGTAGTCCAGTTCTCTAACCAGCGAGCTATCGCGGCTCCTGATGTCGAATATGTCGGGCCGAAAATATAAGAGCTATAAGGTGTGCTACTAGCGGTAGGCGCTCTTTTCTGATCGGAAAGACACAAAAGAGCAGGTAAACAAGAAGATGAAGATGATGATGAAGAGATTTAAGAAAAATAACTGATATTAAAAAATAAGACAAAAAAACTAATAGAAAATAGAAGTGAATATCTTGAATTAGAAGTTTGCATTTCGTGTCTTCTCCTGCTTCTGTGTTCAGTCGATGAGACTTTTCATCGTTGTGAACCATTAAAATGACGTGGAATGGATGTAGTTGCGCTGTGTCGTGTGTTACAACAAACTATGAGTTCTGCTTCTTTACGTACAAACATGCGACTTTAGTCGACTTTGCCTTCATTCTTTCATCTCTTCATATTTTGTTAGTTTTTTGGGACACAGTATGAAGTTGAGGTGGGATCTTGTTCAGTTCTTGTTCACTGGTCCAGCCACAATTATTTGCAAGTTTTTTATTTTTATTTTCCTCCTTTTAATTAACTGTATCAACTCAATGTGTCACTACGTCATAACCACCGGTAGTTGCTTTAGCCCTATAAACAGACTTGACATCATCCCCATCCACTTACTAGTGCATGTCTATGATGGATACATTTACCCTACAATTATTTATATCTTCTGTCAACAAATCATAGCTTCATCTATCTTCTGTCAACAAATTATAGCTTCATCTATCTTCTGTCAACAAATCATAGCTTCATCTATCTTCTGTCAACAAATTATAACTTCATCTATCTTCTGTCAACAAATCAAAAGCTTCATCTATCTTCTGTCAACAAATTATAACTTCATCTATCTTCTGTCAACAAATCAAAAGCTTCATCTATCTTCTGTCAACAAATTATAACTTCATCTATCTTCTGTCACCAAATTATAGCTTCATTTATCTTCTGTCAACAAATTATAGCTTCATTTATCTTCTGTCAACAAATTATAGCTTCATCTATCTTCTGTCAATAAATTATAGCTTCACCTATCTTGTATCAACAAATCATAATTCAATGTACCCCCTATTCACAGATCTATCAAAAATATAATGATATATACTCTCAACAGATCCAGTTACCCCTCTAACTTATATCAAAAATCCCTCGCTTCATCTGTCTTCGATCACCACATCAAGTTCCATTTATCGTCTATCAACAATGATAAATCGTCCTTATCTTATATCAACAATTGATAATTTCATCTACCTTCTAACAACAGTTCGTTTTAATCACAACATCGCATCACCAGGTTAACTCATTATAGACCTACCATGTCAATCACTATAATATCATCTCTGCCTCGTGGTGATGCCAATAATTCCAACATCTCTGCCTCGTGGTGATGCCAATAATTCCAACATCTCTGCCCCGTGGTGATGCCAATAATTCCAACATCATCTCTGCCCCGTGGTGATGCCAATAATTTAACAACATCTCTGCCCCGTGGTGATGCTAATAATTCCAACATCATCTCTGCCCATGGTAATGCCAATAATTCAAGCAACATCTCTAACCCGTGGTGATGCCAATAATTTTAACAACATCTCTGCCCCGTGGTGATGCCAATAATTCCAACATCATCTCTGCCCGTGGTGATGCCAATAATTCCAACATCATCTCTGCCCTGTGGTGATGCCAATAATTTTAACAACATCTCTGCCCCGTGGTGATGCTAATAATTCAACATCATCTCTGCCCCATGGTAATGCCAATAATTCAAGCAACATCTCTAACCCGTGGTGATGCCAATAATTCCAACAACATCTCTACCCGTGGTGATGCCAATAATTCCAACAACATCTCTACCCCGTGGTGATGCCAATAATTCCAACAACATCTCTACCCCGTGGTGATGCCAATAATTCAAACTACATCGCTACCCGTGGTGATGCCAATAATTCAAACAACATCTCTACCCCGTGGTGATGCCAATAATTCAAACAACATCTCTACCCCGTGGTGATGCCAATAATTCAAACAACATCTCTACCACGTGGTGATGCCAATAATTCAAACAACATCTCTACCCCGTGGTGATGCCAATAATTCAAACAACATCTCTACCACATGGTGATGCCAATAATTCAAACAACATCTCTACCCCGTGGTGATGCCAATAATTCCAACATCAACTCTGCCCCGTGGTGATGCCAATAATTCAAACATCATCTCTACCACGTGGTGATGCCAATAATTCCAACATCATCTCTACCACGTGGTGATGCCAATAATTCAAACAACATCTCTACCCCGTGGTGATGCCAATAATTCAAACAACATCTCTACCCCGTGGTGATGCCAATAAATCAAACATCATCTCTGCCCCGTGGTGATGCCAATAATTCCAACATCATCTCTACCCCGTGGTGATGCCAATAATTCCAACATCATCCCTGCCCCGTGGTGATGCCAATAATTCCAACATCATCTCTGCCCGTGGTGATGCCAATAATTCCAACATCATCTCTGCCCCGTGGTGATGCCAATAATTCAACATCATCTCTACCCCGTGGTGATGCCAATAATTCCACCATCATCTCTGCCCCGTGGTGATGCCAATAATTCCAACAACATATCTGCCCCGTGGCCCCGTCATATCCCACCTTGTTGTACTGACAAGTCACCGTATTTGATTATGTAGATGCCCAGTAGTGAGACATACATACTCGCGATATAGATGTTGGCAATAACAGATGACGTATATATAGACAGACGTGATAACTGTTGTTGCTCAATGTTAGCAATAACAGATGACGTATATATACAGACGTGATAACTATTGTTGCTAAATGTTGGCAATAACTAACAGCATAATTTACAGATATGTGTCTGTGTTTGTGTTCAGACATTGGAAGTAACAACTTAGGCATCTACAGCTAGGTGGCTAGTGCTTCTAGATTCTTGTTCAGCTTCCGCTCCTTTGTTTTCTATGTAGTGTTCACATCAATCGTAAAGGCATAATTACAAATGGCTCAGCTCAGGTTTGGTGACATCTTTGTACAGTAAGTGATCAAGTGCCCCTGACGAGAGCCACAACAACTTATCTGTTTGTCGTTCGTATGTTGAACACTTCTGTAGCTCCACATTTAAGATCTTTGCCGGCCTAGGACGTCCTACATCCCTGACTCCCCTTTAAGATCTTTGCTGGGCCTAAAACGTCCTACATCCCTGACTCACCATTTAAGATCTTTGCTGGGCCTAAAACGTCCTACATCCCTGACTCCCATTTAAGATCTTTGCTGAACCCAGAACGTCCTACAACCCTGACTCCCCTTTAAGGTCTTTGCTGGGCCTAAAACGTCATACATCCCTGACTCCCATTTAAGATCTTTGCCGGGCCTAGGACGTCCTACATCTCTGACTCCCCATTAAGATCTTTGCAGAGCCTAGAGCGTCCTACATCCCTGACTCCCTTTTAAGAACTTTGCTGAGCCTAGAACGTCCTACACCCCAGACTCCCCATTAAGATCTTTGCTGAACCCAGAATGTCCAACATCCATGACTCACCTTTAGGATCTTTGCTGAACCCAGAACGTCCTATATCCTGACTCTCATTTAAGATCTTTGCTGGGCCTAAAACGTCCTACATCCCTGACTCACCATTAAGATCTTTGCTGGGCCTAGGACGTCCTACATCCTTGACTCCCATTTAAGATATTTGCTGAACCCAGAACGTCCTACAACCCTGACTCCCCTTTAAGATCTTTGCTGGGCCTAAAACGTCCTACATCCTGACTCACCATTTAAGATCTTTGCTGGGCCTAGGACGTCCTACATCCTTGACTCCCATTTAAGATCTTTGCTGAACCCAGAACGTCCTACATCCCTGACTCACATTTAAGATCTTTGCTGGGCCTAAAACGTCCTACATCCCTGACTCACCATTTAAGATCTTTGCTGGGCCTAAAACGTCCTACATCCCTGACTCACCATTTAAGATCTTTGCTGGGCCTAAAACGTCCTACATCCCTGACTCACCATTTAAGATCTTTGCTAGATCCATGACTTCCTACATCCCTGACTCTCCATTTAAGATCTTTGCTGAACCCAGGACGTCCTACATCCCTGACTCACCATTTACCATCTTAGCTGGACTCATGACGTCCTACATCTCCTGTACTGGAAGATCTGGGCGAGTGGCGCAGACATCGCAATTGATATAAACTACAAGACAACTCATTTACACCAATGCAACGCCCATTTAATGTGGGGTCATGTCGAGGAATAGTTGTCAGACAAACGGAGACCCCAAGATCAAGCATCACTGGAGTTGCTAAAAGCGGCAAATTCAAGAACTTGATCCGGGTAGAGAGCAAGGGGGCGAGAGTGTTAACATTAATGTCACAGCGCTCCTCAGAAATAGAAGTACAATTAACATTTGGGATATGTTTAGCGTTTGTAGAACAACACTGAGACAACAGCAACATTGACTAGACATCGATTGGTTGGCACGTCTCCCCTGACACACACCATCACAAGTCGTATCTACAACAAGTCCAGATCAATGAATTCAAAAACTCCCTCGTTTTTATTTACAGAATCATTGGATTCTGAAGACACAAACATAATAAATGTCACCCCAGAACTATCAGTTATCTATAAATATAATGACAGTTTTTGTTGGCCTGAGCACACAAGAAACGAATACTTTCATTTAACTTGTTTAATGTAGACCATGGAGGGACGAGAATTGTTTGTCTCTTTACTTGACAAATATTTCTGGGTAAAAAGACAATATTGATTGTTTGAAGTGCCGCGGGCGTTGTTCTAAACCACATACTACAGGCATGGCATGAGTTGTCAACATTTCTGTCAGGTCCGTATGTCTTTGAGCTGTTGTTTAGTGTTTGTGACGTAGGAGCCAATTTATTATTGTACAGAAAGGGGGGGGGGGGGGGGCACACCTGTTGTGCCTGCAGTTCTGATGAGCCTGGTTAAATGTCCGATAGTTGCTGTTGATTCATGTCTCCTGGTTAAATGTCCGATGTTTGCTGTTGATTCATGTCTCCTGGTTAAATGTCCGATGTTTGCTGTTGATACATGTTTCGTGGTTAAATGTCCGATGCTTGCTGTTGATTCATGTCTCGTGGTTAAATGTCCGATGTTTGCTGTTGATACATGTTTCGTGGTTAAATGTCCGATGCTTGCTGTTGATTCATGTCTCGTGGTTAAATGTCCGATGCTTGCTGTTGATTCATGTCTCGTGGTTAAATGTCCGATGTTTGCTGTTGATTCATGTCTCCTGGTTAAATGTCCGATGTTTGCTGTTGATACATGTCTCGTGGTTAAATGTCCGATGTTTGCTGTTGATTCATGTCTCCTGGTTAAATGTCCGATGTTTGCTGTTGATACATGTTTCGTGGTTAAATGTCCGATGTTTGCTGTTGATTCATTACTCGTGGTAAATGTCCGATGCTTGCTGTTGATTCATGGCTCCTGGTTAAATGTCCACTGTTTGCTGTTGATTCATGGCTCCTGGTTAAATGTCCACTGTTTGCTGTTGATTCATGTTTCCTGGTTAAATGTCCGATGTTTGCTGTTGATTCATGTTCCTGGTTAAATGTCCACTGTTTGCTGTTGATTCATGGCTCCTGGTTAAATGTCCACTGTTTACTGTTGATTCATTCCTCCTGGTTAAATGTCCACTGTTTGCTGTTGATTCATGGCTCCTGGTTAAATGTCCGATGGTTGCTGTTGATTCATGGCTCCTGGTTAAATGTCCACTGTTTGCTGTTGATTCATGTCTCGTGGCTCTTGAATATCCAATGTTTGCTGTTGATTCATGGCTCCTGGTTAAATGTCCACTGTTTGCTGTTGATTCATGGCTCCTGGTTAAATGTCCGATGGTTGCTGTTGATTCATGGCCCCTGGTTAAATGTCCACTGTTTGCTGTTGATTCATGGCTCCTGGTTAAATGTCCGAAGTTTGCTGTTGATTCATGGCCCCTGGTTAAATGTCCACTTTTTGCTGTTGATTCATTCCTCCAGGTTAAATGTCCGAAGTTTGCTGTTGATTCATGGCCCCTGGTTAAATGTCCGATAGTTGCTGTTGATTCATTCCTTCTGGTTAAATGTCCGATGGTTGCTGTTGATTCAAGGCACCTGGTTAAATGTCCGATGGTTGCTGTTGATTCAAGGCACCTGGTTAAATGTCCGATGGTTGCTGTTGATTCAAGGCACCTGGTTAAATGTCCGATGTTTATTGGGATATTACATTAATGCCACTTAGAGTTACTTTAGCTTTTTTCTCTCTCCCTCACTTTCCTTCTCTGTCCATCTCTCTGTCCATCTCTCTGTCCATCTCTCTGTCCATCTCTGTGTCCATCTCTCTGTCCATCACTCTGTCCATTCTTCTATCGGATTCTTTCTGTCAAACTCTTAAATCAGTAACTATTCTTATCATTCATCAAATAATGACATACACGCAGATTTCATAGATCAGCTCTGCACAAGTTCTGCCAGTCATAGTTTTAGCTGAGCTTACATCTGTCTGCTGTCATATTTCTAGAAAAGATTAAGTCGACATGCTGATGACAAAATATAGCAAACCAAACCAAACCAATAGAGTACTAGCCATGTGAGAAGTATGAAAGGTTTGCCAAGTACATGGGATACAGAACACAAGCTTTGCCAAGAAAATGGGATACAGAACACAGGGTTTGTCAAGAACATGGGATACAAAACACAGGGTTTGTCAAGAACATGTAACAGAACACAGGGTTTGCCAAGAACATGGGATACAAAACACAGAGTTTATCAAGAACATGGGATACAGAACACAGGGTTTGCCAAGAACATGGGATACAGAATACAGGGTTTGCCGAGAACATGGGATACAGAACATAGGGTTTGCCAAGAACATGGGATACAGAACACAAGGATTGCCAAGAACATGGGATACAGAACACAAGGTTTGCCAAGAACATGGGATACAGAACACAAGGTTTGCCAAGAACATGGAATACAAAACACAGGGTTTGCCAAGAACATGGGATAAAGAACACATGATTTGTCTAGAACATGGGATACAAAACACAGAGTTTGCCAAGAACATGGGATACAAAACACAAGGTTTGCCAATAACATGGGATACAAAACACAGAGTTTGCCAAGAACATGGGATACAAAACACAGAGTTTGCCGAGAACATGGAATACAAAACACAGGGTTTGCCAAGAACATGGGAAACACAACACAGGGTTTGCCAAGAACATGGGATACAGAACACAGGGTTTGTCGAGAACATGGGATACAGAACACAAGGTTTGCCAAGAACATGGTATACAGAACACAAGTGTTGCCAAGAACATGGGATACAGAACACAAGGTTTGCCAAGAACATGGATACAAAACACAGGGTTTGCCAAGAACACGGGATAAAGAACACAGGATTTGTCTAGAACATGGGATACAAAACACAGAGTTTGCCAAGAACATGGGATACAAAACACAAGGTTTGCCAAGAACATGGGATACAAAACACAGAGTTTGCCAAGAACATTGGATACAAAACACAGAGTTTGCCGAGAACATGGAATACAAAACACAGGGTTTGCCAAGAACATGGGATAAAGAACACATGATTTGTCTAGAACATGGGATACAAAACACAGAGTTTGCCAAGAACATGGGATACAAAACACAAGGTTTGCCAATAACATGGGATACAAAACACAGAGTTTGCCAAGAACATGGGATACAAAACACAGAGTTTGCCGAGAACATGGAATACAAAACACAGGGTTTGCCAAGAACATGGGAAACACAACACAGGGTTTGCCAAGAACATGGGATACAGAACACAGGGTTTGTCGAGAACATGGGATACAGAACACAAGGTTTGCCAAGAACATGGTATACAGAACACAAGTGTTGCCAAGAACATGGGATACAGAACACAAGGTTTGCCAAGAACATGGAATACAAAACACAGGGTTTGCCAAGAACACGGGATAAAGAACACAGGATTTGTCTAGAACATGGGATACAAAACACAGAGTTTGCCAAGAACATGGGATACAAAACACAAGGTTTGCCAATAACATGGGATACAAAACACAGAGTTTGCCAAGAACATTGGATACAAAACACAGAGTTTGCCGAGAACATGGGATACAAACACAGGGTTTGCCAAGAACATGGGATACAGAACACAGGGTTTGCCGAGAACATGGGATACAGAACACAGGGTTTGCCGAGAACATGGATACAAAACACAAGGTTTGCCGAGAATATGGGATACAAAACACAAGGTTTGCCAAGAACATGGGATACAAAACACAAGGCTTGCTACAAAAATGATGTCCACTACCAGTTGAATGGAAAAAATGTCACAATTTGTAGACTCGGAACAGATCATAGACGATTCAAGCCCTGTCAAGACATACAGGATATGAACCTCTCATTACGTGACTGAGGTACGGAATCTGCAATACCTGCTACGAGAATACACAAGGTTTTTTTTCTTAAAATATTTCATTTTCTTTTCTTTACCCTTTTCTTTAAAACATATTTTTTTAAGTTTCATATTTTTAAAAACCATTACTTTTGCCTGTTCACTTTAGTTCTTTTCTAAGCCATTACTTTTCTTTCAATTTTATCATTTTCTTAATTCATTGCATTTTGAAATTGCATCAGAAAACATTACTTCTGATGTCCCTGACTTAAACCATTATTTTATCACATTTCATTCCTTTCTCAAGCCATTACATTTTGCGATGGTACTTCCAATGTTTTGATTTTCTCTCATCTCTCATATCTCTCTTGCTCTCCAATCTTTCTCTCGCTCTCCAATCTTTCTCTCCCTCTCCCATCTCTCTCTCGCTCTCCCAACTTTCTCTCGCTCTCCCATCACTCTCTCGCTTTTTCATCTTTACCTCGCTTTCCCATCACTCTCTCGCTCTTCCATTTTTCTCTGGCTCTCCATCTCTCTCTCGCTCTTCCATCTCTCTCTCTCTCTCTCTCTCTCTCTCTCTTCGTTCCCATTATCTTACTCTTCTCCCATTACATAGCCCTCCTCTCCTTCCCTTCATCTTTCATTCTCCGCACTCCTTTACCCAATATACGACCTCTCTCTATATCATCCTATTGAAGTTAGATAACACCATTGAGTTATTTGCGGGTCATCATCATTGAGTTATTGAGTTATTTGCGGGTCATCATTATTGACTTACTGAGTTATTTGCGGGTCATCATCATTGAGTTATTGAGTTATTTGCGGGTCATCATTATTGACTTACTGAGTTATTTGCGGGTCATCATCATTGAGTTATTTAGTTATTTGTGGGTCATTATCATTGCACTCCGAACATCTCCATAGGTGCTCAGATCCCCTACTCAGCAAGTCCCGCAGTGTCCATCGACTGACGACTCCAGTTCTATGTTGGTTGATAAGTCTTCTTACACGGCCACTAAGTTTCTCGTTTCTGGCTGTGCCCATCTTAACTCCCATCTCTTTCATCCGAAGTAGTGATGTGGACTCGTGGTTGTCGAAGTCCTGTGCCCTTGCCACATCTCGGAGGGCGTTGATGATGAAGGTAACACACTTGTCTGTTCGAACAGCTCTGTCTCGACGGTGTGAAGTCTTGCCTATCGATGAGTTCCTCTCCTTTTGTTGCATGGTGTGTCTGCCCACTAGAGGTTGTGGGCTATGAAACGTTGGAGATAGTCTCCGAGAGACGTTCTTCAGCTTTACAACTGCCTACCATTTTCTTGTTTTACTCCCTGTTTTGTCTTTCAGCTATTGCCAATGTCATTACATTTACGCAAGGCTTTTGTGAGAGTCATACTAAAACACCAGCATAGACTTGCAGAACGTATCCTTCCCGACACTCAATGTGGCTTCAGAGCCAGGAGATCAACCATAGACATGATTTTCACACTTAGACAATTACAAGAAAAATGTCGAGAACAAAATATGCCGCTCTATATTGTCTTTGTGGATCTCACAAAGGTCTTCGATTCAGTAAATAGAAATGTGTTCTACAGGGTGTTTGAAGGCATAGGCTGCCCACTAAATTACTTCAGCTGATTACGTCCTTTCATGAAAACATGAATGCTAAAATCCACTTTGATGGGAGTTCATCACAGAGTTTTAAAGTCAACATCGGAGAGAAACAGGGATGTGTCCTTGCCCCCCACCCTTTTTGGTATATTTTTTGCTGCCCTCCCAAATTACGCCTTCGAAAACAGCTCAGAAGATATTTACATTCGCATAAGATTAGATGGCTCACTGTTCAACTTAGCACGACTAAGAGCAAACACCAAAACAAATGTTGCCCTACTTAAAGAATTTTTATTTGTTGACGATGCAGCCCTAGTCGCTCATAGTGAAGCCACCCTACAATCGCTGATCAACAACCTGGACAAAGCATGCGACCTTTTTTCACTGTCAATTAGTGTTCAGAAAACTGTAATACTAAGTCAAGACGACATCAAACCTATAATAATCACTCTGAAAGATTGTCCACTAGAATTAGTTCAGAAATTCACGTATCTTGGATCCATAATTACGCAAACCACTTCTCTTGATGATGAAATAAACAGCCGATTTGTACGGCAGCTACGACTTTCGGCAAACTCACTGAAAGGGCCTGGAACAACAGGAAGCTAACACTAAAGACCAAACTCTTAATATATCAAACTTGTGTGCTTAGCACACTATTATATGGATCTGAAACCTGCACAACAAACTTAAATCACGAAAAAAGACTAAATGTCTTCCACATGCGATGCCTCCGCAGAATAATGCACATCAAATGGCAGGACAAAATAACCAACTCAACTGTCCTGCAACGTGTCAAGACCCCAACAATCATGTCGATGTTCAGTTGTCGAAGACTAAGATGGCTGGGGCATGTCCAGCGAATGGAAGAAAAGCGCATCCCCAAGCAAATACTATATGGTGAACTAACACACGGAAAAAGACAAATCGGCAGACCTAAACTACGATATAGAGATATCTGTAAATCATCTCTGAATGACTTCTCCATTTGTGAATATGACTGGGAACATCTGGCAAGTTATCGTACATCATGGAGAGCATGTATAAGGAACGGTATAACATCATTTGAGACTGTGCTAAGGCAAAACTTAGAAGAGAAAAGACTCATAAAAAGGATGGAAAACCCTATGGATCAGTGGGCCTGACTTGTTCATTCTGCGGCCGTGTGTGTTTGTCAAACATTGGTAGAATTAGCCACGAGAGAAGCTGTTAGACAAAAGCACAACCTCAAAAAAATACACAATAGCCTCCACTAGACCGTCTGACGAGACAAAAAGGGCCATATATACATTTACGTATACATCCAATGTATTTACATTTGCCACTCCATGTTTGTTAACGTCACTTCCTGTCTACAACCCAATTCACGGCTGCTGGCTCTAATGATAAAGTGGCATTTTTGTGTTGGATAGTTCATAAAGTTATAAACTGAAAAACTTCGCGCCATGAATGACCGATGATGTCTTGAGTCGGCTATATTCCATCTTGCTCTTAACACGAGTACATTATTGGGGAGTGGTCCAGGTTGTAACCACATATATCTTCACTTTCTAGATTATGTTTAATGTTTGATGTTTAATGTTTAATGTTTAATGTTTGATGTTTGATGTTTGTATGCCCGATACATTAGTAGGTTCATGTTTGTGACAATAATTGTTTCAGAGATTGATAAATGTGACAAGAATTGTGTCATATATTGATTAATTTGATAATAATGGTTTCAGATATTAATTAATGTGACAATACATGTTTCATAGATTGATAAATGTGACAAGAATTGTGTCTTATATTGATTAATGTGATATTAATAGTTTCAGAAAATAGAATTACAACAACTTAAATGGTTTGGCCACCTGGTCAGAATGAATCCTCACCAATCACCATCAAGGGCGTTCTTCTGGAGAATGCATGGAAAAAGACCAAGAGGAAGACCTAGAAGAAGATGGATAGATGCTGTGACAGAGACATGTAACAACAGAGGAAAATCACTAATTCAGACAGTTCGAGCAGCTCAAGAACGACAAATGATATAAACCACGACACCTTTCAGGTATCAGTGAAAAGAGAAAGAAGAAGAAGAAGAGGAATAGTTTCAGATATTGATTAATATGACAATAAAGTTTTCAGAGATAGATAAATGTGACAAGAATTATGTCATATATTGACTAATGTGACAAGAAATGTTTCAGATATTGATTAATGTGACACTTTCTTGAGTGAATCTTCCATTTATACTCACATATGTGATACAAATACAACAAGATAACGTTTCTTCGTGAACTATCATGAACGGTTACGTAAATGAAAGTAAGAGTTTATAGCAATCGTAACAGTAGCAGTAATACACGAGAATAACATGAGAATAGCATGAGAATAGCATGAGAATAACATGAGAATAACATGACAATAACATGAGAATAACATGAGAAAAAGACTACGAATTATCTTAAAAAAAAACATTGAATATGAACATGTCTAATTTCTAGGGTCTACATGACGTGTTGACTGGGTGACTGGGATTAAAGGTCACGTCAATAACAAAATAATAATAAAATACTATGATCACGTCATACGACAGAGTGGGTTGGATAAACAATATTGGAAGGCATGGTTCCTGGGCCACGCATCCGGGGTTGGCCACAACGAAGGTGGTTTCAAGAAACGAAGGAGACCTTAAACATGACAACAGAAAAAAAGGGAGATCTGGCTAGAGAGAGAGAGATTCTTTGAGACGGGCTGTGGTAAATGCAACGTTCTGTGGGAGATCTGGCTAGAGACATAGATTCTTTCTGACGGGCTGTGGTGAATGCAACGTTCTGTGGGAGATCTGGCTAGAGACATAGATTCTTTCTGACGGGCTGTGGTGAATGCAACGTTCTGTGGGAGATCTGGCTAGAGACATAGATTCTTTCTGACGGGCTGTGGTGAATGCAACGTTCTGTGGGAGATCTGGCTAGAGACATAGATTCTTTCTGACGGGCTGTGGTGAATGCAACGTTCTGTGGGAGATCAGGCTAGAGACATAGATTCTTTCTGACGGGCTGTGGTGAATGCAACGTTCTGTGGGAGATCTGGCTAGAAACATAGATTCTTTCAGACGGGCTGTGGTGAATGCAACGTTCTGTGGGAGATCTGGCTAGTGACTGAGATTCTTTCTGACGGGCTGTGGTGAATGCAACGTTCTGTGGGAGATCAGGCTAGAGACATAGATTCTTTCTGACGGGCTGTGGTGAATGCAACGTTCTGTGGGAGATCAGGCTAGAGACATAGATTCTTTCTGACGGGCTGTGGTGAATGCAACGTTCTGTGGGAGATCAGGCTAGAGACATAGACTCTTTCCGACGGGCTGTGGTGAATGCAACGTTCTGTGGGAGATCAGGCTAGAGACAGAGAGTCTTTCAGACGGGCTGTGGTGAATGCAACGTTCTGTGGGAGATCTGGCTAGTGACTGAGATTCTTTCTGGCGGGCTGTGGTGAATGCAACGTTCTGTGGGAGATCAGGCTAGAGACAGAGAGTCTTTCAGACGGGCTGTGGTGAATGCAACGTTCTGTGGGAGATCTGGCTAGTGACTGAGATTCTTTCAGACGGGCTGTGGTGAATACAACGTTCTGTGGGAGATCTGGCTAGAGACAGAGAGTCTTTCAGACGGGCTGTGGTGAATGCAACGTTCTGTGGGAGATCTGGCTAGTGACTGAGATTCTTTCAGACGGGCTGTGGTGAATACAACGTTCTGTAGGAGATCTGGCTAGAGACCGAGAGTCTTTCTGACGTGCTGTGGTGAAAGCAACCTTCTGTGGGAGATCTGGCTAGAGAATGAGATTCTTTCTGACGGGCTGTGGTGAATGCAACCTTCTGTGGGAGATCTGGCTAGAGAATGAGATTCTTCCAGACGGGCTGTGGTAAATGCAACGTTCTGTGGGAGATCTGGCTAGAGAATGAGATTCTTTCTGACGGGCTGTGGTGAATGCAACCTTCTGTGGGAGATCTGGCTAGAGAATGAGATTCTTCCAGACGGGCTGTGGTAAATGCAACGTTCTGTGGGAGATCTGGCTAGAGAATGAGATTCTTTCTGACGGGCTGTGGTGAATGTAACGTTCTGTGGGAGATCTGGCTAGAGACAGGGATTCTTTCTGACGGACTGTGGTGAATGTAACGTTCTGCAAAGAATATGCTTCTTGGTGGTGACAGTGCTGTCCACGCGCAGTATACAAACTAAATATTTAAATTTCATAAGCGGAAAATAAAATCATTTTGACCAACTGGATCTACACCTTCTTCATTGTCCCCAACCACTTGACCATTCGCTGCCAGAGAAACAATAACATAACTGCAACAACAAAACAATAACGTAAATATACAACATAACAATAACATAACTACTACAACATCATCATCAAGTACCGGACCTGCTGGCGTAGGTGATCATGTCCCTCCAGAACTTTCGATTTCGACAGTTATTTATCATTTCTGTTGTTGACCTTCTGCCAAGCCATTCTCTTAAGCCGTCTGGTATCTTTTCTCTTTGCTTCCCTCTATCTCTTCGTCCCTCAATTTTCCCAGTTGTTACAATATATTCCATCTGTTCTCTTCTCATTACATGACCAAAAAATGATGATTGTTTCTTCCAAATATTGGAAATTAGCTCTCTTTTTGCTTAGACCTCTCTCAGAACATCTTCATTACTCTTCTTAGCTGTTCATGGTATTCTCAACATTCTTCTGTAAAACCACATTTCTACAGCCTCCAGTGGTTTTCTTGTTTGTTGTCCTATTGTTCATGATTCACAAACATATGTTAAGACTGGCTCTACTTAACATTTAAGAACTCTTTTACTTGTTGCCTTTGTCAGAAATGGATTGCACAGTATCTTCCTCATTTTTTGGAAAGCTGCTTTTACCTGAGTCAGTCTACCATCTCACGTCTGTTGTACATCTACCATCTTACCTCTTTTGTAGATCTACCATCTCACGTCTGTTGTACATCTACCATCTCATCTCTGTACCAGCTGAGGTTAACATACAACAACATAATAATAACATAACTAAACAAAATACCAATAACATTACAATAACATTCCAATAACATAACTAAAACAAATAACAATAATATAACTAAAATAACACAACAATACCATAACTAAAACAACATAATATTAACATAAAGACAACAACATAACTACGACAACAGTATAATAATAGCATCAATAGTTGCGTTATCCTAGAGAGACTTGTGTGTAAGCAGAACTGACCTTAAACAGAGCACGAAGGTCGTCGCTCCTAAAGGTGACAAGGTCATGGCAACACGTGACTTCTGCATTTTCTCTGATACAATTTCTGCAATCAAAATAATGTCAGACAATTAATCACGTGCGTGTGTGTGTGTGCGTGCGGGCGTGCGTGCGTGTGTGTGTGTGTGTGTGTGTGTGTGATGACGATTATGTTATAAATCTATCTATAGAATTCTTGCGACCAGAAAAGGATAAGATAATTCTTTCTCTTCTCGATATTCAACAATATATATATATATAGGAGCCGCGATAGCTCAGTGGTTAGTGAACTCAACTACAAAGGACAAGGGGTAGGGTTCGATCCCAACCGACGGCTTCCAGGTTCACCCAGCTTTAAATGGGTACCGGATTTTTTTTTCTGGGAAAGTAAAGCAACACGGGCGTAATACCGACCACATTGCCCCAAAAATCATGTGCTGAAGGTCTGTAAAATATAGGGTCACTAACACCATATTTCCCTACATACCACTTGGCGTGACGGGGGTACTTTACTACTTTTTAAATATATATATTACGCCTGCACCAAAAATTTGCGCACAAGCTGCTTGAACGTATTTTTCTGGCCCGATACATCCGATTTTGTACTGCATAATTTTGGAATCGAGTTGTCTCTTTGTTTCCAATCGCTATTCCGTGAGTGTTAAATATAATAGTCTGTCTCAAAGACCATCAAGCTGTCGTGTCTTGGTTAGCTCTGGTACTCTAATCCTAAAGCTACAAATCGCTGACTGCGATCTGTCGCAGATTAGATCTGATCTATGGTAGTTTCAGTCTTAGAGAAAGATGAGCATGTCAATTAGCATTTCTCTGATGACCTGTCTCTATCATGTAGGGTTTAGTTCTAGCATGGCTGATCCAACAAACAGGGATAGTTCATGTTGCTGGTTCGCTCTGTTGTTAGACATGGTTCACTCTGTGGTTATATCTCTCGGATGTTGGTTCACTCTGTGGTTATATCTCTCGGATGTTGGCTCACTATGTGGTTAAATCTCTCTGATGTTGACTCTCTCTGTGATTAGATCTCTCTGTGGTTAGATCTCTCCGTGGTTAGATCTCCCCGTGGTTAGATCTCTCTGTGGTTAGATCTCTCCGTGGTTAGATCGCTCTGTGGTTAGATCTCTCTGTGGTTAGATCTCTCTGTGGTTAGATCTCTCCGTGGTTAGATCGCTCTGTGGTTAGATCTCTCTGTGGTTAGATCTCTCTGTGGTTAGATCTCTCTGTGGTTAGATCTCCCGTGGTTAGATCTCTCTGTGGTTAGATCTCTCCGTGGTTAGATCGCTCTGTGGTTAGATCTCTCTGTGGTTAGATCTCTCTGTGGTTAGATCTCTCCGTGGTTAGATCGCTCTGTGGTTAGATCTCTCTGTGGTTAGATCTCTCCGTGGTTAGATCTCTCTGTGGTTAGATCTCTCTGTGGTTACATCTCTCCGTGGTTAGATCTCTCTGTGGTTAGTTTTCTCTGTGGTTAGATCTCTCTGTGGCTATATCTCTCCGTGGTTAGATCTCTCTGTGGTTATATCTCTCCGTGGTTATATCTCTCCGTGGTTAGATCTCTCTGTGGTTAGATCTCTCTGTTGTTAGATCTCTCCGTGGTTAGATCTCTCTGTGGTTAGATCTCTCCGTGGTTAGATCTCTCTGTGGTCACATCTCTCTGTGGTTACATCTCTCTGTGGTTAGATCTCTCTGTGGTTACATCTCTCTGTGGTTACATCTCTCTGTGGTTAGATCTCTCTGTGGTCACATCTCTCTGTGGTTACATCTCTCTGTGGTTAGATCTCTCTGTGGTTACATCTCTCTGTGGTTAGATCTCTCTGTGGTCACATCTCTCTGTGGTTAGATCTCTCTGTGGTTAGATCCCTCCGTGGTTAGATCTCTCTGTGGTTAGATAAATCTAATGTTTGTTCTCCCAGTACCCTGCCGTCTCACCACTCACTCTTCAGACCTCAACTAACCTGCGTTTTTCGTGTGCAAAACAACAATGGCCATTAAGGGATCCACCCGCTCATCAATAATTCCACCTTTACATTTTCACTGACTTAATCATAAAACCCAAGAACAGAAACATACAAGACAAACAGAGAAGAGAATAGACACAAGAGTTATTGAGTTATAGAGTTATTGAGTTATAGAGTTATAGAGTTATTGAGTTATTTGCCGGTCATCATCATTGCACTCCGAACATGTCCATAGGTGCTCAGATCCCCTCCTCAGCAAGTCCAGCAGTGTCCAGCGACTGACGACTCCAGTTCTGTGTTGGTTGATAAGTCTTCTTACACGGCCACTAAGTTTCTCGTTTCTGACTGTGCCCATCATAACTCCCATCGCTTTTATCAGAAGGAGTGACGTGGACACAAGAGCTGTGACCAAGTTCTGCATCAAACACAAAAGTGGAAACAAAAATAAAGCAGTTCGGTTATCTCATGAGGATGGTGCCTATTTTTGATATATAAAGTGTCCGAAATGGAATGTACCTTTTTCAATAATTTATCGTCGGCCCACCTGATGTGATGTTAGGATAATTTTATTTGAAATGTCCTGTAATATCTCAAAGCTTTTTAATCTTACGTTACAGCGATTCAATATGGGTGTCTTTCGTGGCACAGCAGATATCTAGTCGATTGTCCATTTCCTTCAATACTCGACACGTATCCTAAAGTACAAAATGATATTCTGATGTTTTGCGGACGCCATCTTAGAAAATCTGCGTGTATGCGAGTACAGCTGGTATTTCAACTTTGATGCTTCCGTTACAGCCAGTGCTTCGTATAGGTCTCTATACATACAAACTGGTCATTTGAGAAATAAAATAAAGAAAAGGGTATATTCATTTTCGGGTACACGGTATATATTATCAGGTCCCTACAACAGTCGTTGATTTGGCTTTTGGGCGCGAGGAAGACCAATAGTGGAGTGGGTAGATAACATTAAAGAAATCCAGCGACGACAGCGGGTAATAACTGCCAGTACAGCACACTTGGAACAGGATTAAAATCTGCAGCTCCCTGGATGCTTCATGGCACATGTGAATCAAATCGGACGATAACATGTGGTTCGCTGAAGGTCATTCAACTTGTGGCCAATTCATTCTGGTTTTTGGAAATTTATTTTATGGGAAATTTGTTGGAAAGGGGTTGCGGGGGTGGGGGGTGGAGAGACTAGCATAACGGACATTTGACAACTGGTTATATGTGTCGTAACACAAGTTATAGCAAGCAGTAAATAGCGAGAAAGGGAGAGAGGGTGGGAGAGAGAGAACACAATTCATGAATGAAAAACAGAATTAGAAACAGATAATGACAATCTTTAATACGAAACACTGAAAATAGCTGAAGAGAAAGGAATGACATAAGTTGAAGATAAAGGAATGACAAAAGCTGAAGAGAAAGGAATGACAAAAGCTGAAGAGAAAGGAATGACAAAAGCTGACGAGAAAGGAATGAAAATAGCTGAAGAGAAAGGTATAAAAATAGCTGAAGAGAAAGAAATGGCAAAAGCTGAAGAGAAAGGAATCAAAATAGCTGAAGAGAAAGGTATACAAATAGCTGAAGAGAAAGGAATGAAAATAGCTGAAGAGAAAGGTATAAAAATAGCTGAAGAGAAAGGAATGAAAATAGCTGAAGAGAAAGGTATAAAAATAGCTGAAGAGAAAGGAATGAAAATAGCTGACGAGAAAGGTATAAAAATAGCTGAAGAAAAAGGTATAAAAATAGATGGAGCAGACAGTAACATGAATAGTTGAAGATGAAACGTGAACATAACTCATGGGAAGACCTGATCCGACGATGGGCAAAGAGAATGGTGACACTGCAGAAGTAAACAGCCTGTCTGTGCTTGGTACGTTATTAGCAGAACTGATCGAGATCAAAGTCATACAGCAGGTCTCCTTCGGATGAGAGCTCTCCAGACATCCACTGGCATGAATTAGAAATAGTAATGGCACATTCAGGCGCCACAAAGGCGTTTATGATGGGACAGACTTGGCACAAAAACATGCGGTTTGAATGTCGAAGGACGAACAAGATATTCCTTTTATGCTTGCTCCACGACGTGAGCCAACGAGTATCGACTTTGTTTGATTTCCCGAGGTGCACACATTTCCTTGGTATAAGTGCCGGGAATAGAGCTTGTCACAGGCCAGCCGTTGTCAGTAGATGAGTCGGTTAATATGCTGCAGATTTAATATTATCACAGGTCGTACGGTCGCTTGTGTCTGGTTTAGATGAGAGCAGTTTGTATTGGAGGTTGAGCTATGCAATCTGGACTCTTTAGTGGCAGGCATTGGAGAATATAATATCAGCGGTCCTTTGTCACGTCTCTTTGACTTAATACATTAGCAGTAGTCTAGAGAATGTGGTATAGGCAGTCCTTTGTCACGTCTCTTTGACTTAGTACATTAGCAGTACTCTAGCCGATGTAGTGACCACTACAGTTCGGAGAATGCTAGACTGACAAGTTGTTACAATTGTGGGAATACAAGCGATGGGACAGACAATTTGTGACGATTTTGGAAATACAAGCGATGGGACAGACAATTTGTGACGATTTTGGAAATACAAGCGATGGGACAGACAATTTGTGACGATTTTGGAAATACAAGCGATGGGACAGACAATTTGTGACGATTTTGGAAATACAAGCGATGGGACAGACAATTTGTGACGATTTTGGAAATACAAGCGATGGGACAGACAATTTGTGACGATTTTGGAAATACAAGCGATGGGACAGACAATTTGTGACGATTTTGGAAATACAAGCGATGGGACAGACAATTTGTGACGAATCGATGTGACAGACAAATTGTTGCAGTTTGTGAAACACAATGGATGAGACAGATTGTTGCATTTTTGAGAAGACAATCATTTGATAAAGACTCTTTGCACTAATTTTAGGAATACAATCCGGGAGACAGAAAAAATATATGACATTTTGGGAATACAATCTGGGAGACAGAAAATATATGACATTTTGGGAATACAAAGCAGAAGGTAGTGAAATAAATGCAATTTGAGAATATAGGTAAGATGACAGACATAAGTTTGTAGTATAGAGGGAAGACAGACAAGTCTGCAATATAGAGGGAAGACAGACAAGTCTGCAGTATAGAGGGAAGACAGACAAGTCTGTAGTTTAGAGGGAAGACATACAAGTCTGTAGTATAGAAGGAAGACAGCCACGTCTGTAGTATAGAGGGAAGACAGACAAGTATGTAGTATTGAGGGAAGACAGACAAGTCTGTAGTATAAAGGGAGGACAGGCAAGTTTGTAATATAAAGGGAGGACAGACAAGTCTGTAGTATAAAAGGAGGACAGACAAGTCTGTAGTATAAAGGGAGGACAGACAAGTCTGTAGTATAAAGGGAGGACAGACAAGTCTGTAGTATAGAGGGAGGACAGATAAGTCTGTAGTATAGAGGGAGGACAGACAAGTCTGTAGTATAAAGGGAAGACAGACAAGTCTGTAGTATAGAGGGAGGACAGGCAAGTTTGTAATATAAAGGGAAGACAGACAAGTCTGTAGTATAAAGGGAGGACAGACAAGTCTGTAGTATAAAGGGAGGACAGACAAGTCTGTAGTATAAAGGGAGGACAGTCAAGTCTGTAGTATAGAGGGAGGACAGACAAGTCTGTAGTATAAAGGGAAGACAGACAAGTCTGTAGTATAGAGGGAAGACAGACAAGTCTGTAGTATAAAGGGAAGACAGACAAGTCTGTAGTATAAAGGGAAGACAGACAAGTCTGTAGTATAAAGGGAAGACAGACAAGTCTGTAGTATAAAGGGAAGACAGACACGTCTGTAGTATAAAGGGAAGACAGACAAGTCTGTAGTATAAAGGGAAGACAGACAAGTATGCAGTATAGAGGGAAGACTGACAAGTCTGTAGTATAGAGTGAAGACGAGAAGGGTCATTTAAAAAAAAAAAAGAAGAGCCTCAAACAGTAGATATATATACTTACATACAGTACATATACACACAGTACACATACTCATAGTATACATGAACATAGTACACATACACATAGTACACATAAACATAGTACACATACACACAGAACACATACGCATAGTACACATAAACATAGTACACACAAACATACTACACATAAACATAGTACACATACACACAGTACACATACACATAGTACACATAGTACACATAAACATAGTACACATACACATAGTACACATACACATAGTACATACACACACAGTACACATACACATAGTACACTTACACATAGTACACATACACTTAGTACACATTCACATAGTACACATACACATAGTACAAATAAACATAGTACACATAAACATAGTACACATACACACAGTACACATAAACATAGTACATATAAACATAGTACTCATACACAAAGTACACATACACAAAGTATACAAACACATAGTACACCTAAACATAGTACAAATAAACATAGTACACATAAACATAGCACACATACACACAGTACACATACACATAGTACACATAAACATAGTGCACATAAACTTAGTACACATACACATAGTACACATACACATAGTACATAAACATATCTACTGAAACATATACACATATATTCAACAATAAAATATAAATGTAATAGTAGTAGTAGTAGTTATAGTAGTAGTAGTAGTAATAGCAGTAGTAGTAGTAGTAGTAGTAATAGTAGCAGTAATAGTAGTAGTAATAGTAGTATTAGTAGTAGTAGTAGTATATAGTAGTAGTAATAGTAGAAGTAGTAGTAGTAGTAATAGTAGTAGTAATAGTAGTAGTAATAGTAGTAGTAATAGTAGAAGTAGTAGTATTAGTAGTAGTAATAGTAGTATTAATAGTAGTAGTAATAGTAGTAATAGTAGTAGTAATAATAGTAGTAGTAATAGTAGTAGTAGTAGTAGTTATAGTAGTAGTAATAGTAGTAGTAGTAGTAATAGTAGTAGTAATAGTAGTAGTAATAGTAGCAGTAATAGTAGTAGTAATAGTAGTAGTGGTAGTAGTTATAGTAGTAGTAACAGTAGTAGTAATAGTAGTAATAGTAGTAGTAATCGAAGTAGTAATAGTAGTAGTAGTTGTAGTAGTAGTAGTAATAATAGTAGTAATAGTAGTAGTGAAAAGTAGTAGTAGTAGTAGTTATAGCAGTAATAATAGTAGAAGTAGTAGTAATAGTAGTAGTAATAGTAGTAGTAATAGTAGTAGTAATAGTAGTATTAATAGTAGTAGTAATAGTAGTAATAGTAGTAGTAGCAATAGTAGTAGTAATAGTAGTAGTAGTAGTAGTAATAGTAGTAGTAATAGTAGTAGTAATAGTAGTATTATAGTAGTATTAATAGTAGTAGTAGTTATAGTAGTAGTAATAGTAGAAGTAGTAGTAGTAGTAATAGTAGTAGTAATAGTAGTAGTAATAGTAATAGTAGTAGTAATAGTAGAAGTAGTAGTATTAGTAGTAGTAATAGTAGTATTAATAGTAGTAGTAGTAGTAGTAGTAGTAGTAATAGTAGTAGTAATAGTAGTAGTAATAAAGTAGTAGTAGTTGTAGTAGTAGTAGTAATAGTAGTAGTTATAGTAGTAGTAATAGTAGTAGTAGTAATAGTAGTAATAGTAATAGTAGTAGTAGTTATAGTAGTAGTAATAGTAGCAGTAGTAGTCATAGTAGTAGTTATAGTAGTAGTAATAATGGTAATAGTAGTAGTAGTTATAGTAATAGTAATTGCAGTAGTAGTAGTAATTGTAGTAGTTATATTAGCAGTAATAGTAGTAGTAATATAATAATAATAGCAGTAGTAGTATTAGCAGTAGTAATAGTAACAGTAGTAGTAGTAGTAGTAATATCAGTAGTAATAGTAGTAGTAATAGTAGTAGTAATAGTAATAGTAATAGTAGTAGTAGTAGTAAAAGTAGAATATAATAATAGTAGTAGTAATAGTACTAGTAGTAGTAATAGTAGTAGTAATTGTAATAGTACTAGTAGTAGTAGTAAAAGTAGAATATAATAATAGTAGGAGTAATAGTACTAGTAGTAGTAATAGTAGTAGTAGTAGTAGTAGTAATAGTAGTAGTAATAGTAGTAGTAGTAGTAGTATAGTAGTAGTAGTAGTAGTTATAGTAGTTATAGTAGTAGTAGTAGTATTATTATTAGTTGTAGTAGTAGTTATAGTAGTTATAGTAGTAGTAGTAGTAGTAGTAGTAGTTATAGTAGTAGTAGTAGTAGTAGTTATAGTAGTTATAGTAGTAGTAGTAGTAGTAGTTATAGTAGTAGTAGTAGTTATAGTAGTTATAGTAGTAGTAGTAGTAGTAGTAGTAGTAGTAGTAGTAGTAGTTATAGTAGTAGTAATAGTAGTACATAAAAGAAGCCATATTCAGCATGAGAGCATTGATTGAAAAGTACACAGAAGTAAACAAATCAATATATGCCTGCTTTATAGACTACACCAAAGCTTTCGATAGAATGCACCATAACCAACTTATAGACTGCCTAAAGGATTTAAATCTAGAAGACGCAAACATACGACTAATATGTAATTTTTACTGGGAGCAAACAGTAATAATAAGATATAACAAGAAGAACTCTACACCCATGGACATAAAAAGAGGAGTAAGACAAGGATGCATCCTTTCACCAAGCTTGTTCAATCTATACACTGAGCAAATCTTTAAAAACATCTCAGCGATACCAGGCCTAAACATTAATGGAAAGATAATCAATAACCTAAGATATGCTGATGATACTGTTCTACTAGCAGAAAATCCTAAAGACCTACAACACTTGCTTAATGTTATAAGCACAACAAGCAAAAAATATGGACTAGAAATGAATATCAAAAAGACTAAAACTATGATCATAAACAAAGAAAATTATCAAGACCTACAATTAAATATCACAGTTGAGGGAACACATCTGGAGACAGTCCAGAGTTACAACTACCTGGGACATACTATAACCAATGATGGAAAATGCAAAACTGAAATAAACAAAAGAAAAGGTATGTCAAAAAGTAATTTTAATGCCATGAAAAATATACTAACAACAAAACAAATATCAGCAGGGCTGAAACTAAGAATGGCAAAATGTTACATCTTCTCAATATTCCTGTATGGTACAGAAACATGGACATTAGACAAGAAAACAGAACAGAAAATTGAAGCCTTTGAAATGTGGATTTATAGAAGAATAGGTAGAATTGGATGGAAACAAAAGATAACAAACGATGAAGTTTTAAAACAACTGAAAATAAAAAGAGAACTGCTGAACACAATAAAGACAAGACAAATGAAATTTTTGGGGCACGTTAAAAGACACAACAGCCTACTAAAAGTAATATTGGAAGGGAAAATACAAGGTAAAAGAGTCAGAGGCAGATTAAGACTAACATGGACGAGTAACATCAAAAGATGGACAAGTCAATGTATGTCAGCCTGCACCATCAAAGCAAGAAACAGAGTAGAATGGCGATCCATGGTAGCCAACCTTCGTTGCGGAGAGGGCACATGATGATGATGAATAGTAGTAGCAGTAGTATTATAGTAGTAGTAGTATTATAGTAGTTATAGTAGTTATAGTAGCAGTAGTAGTAGTAGTAGTATAGTAGTAGTAGTAGTAGTAGTATAGTAGTAGTAGTAGTATAGTAGTAGTAGTAGTATTATAGTAGTAATAGTAGTACACATTATAGTAGTTATAGTAGCAGTAGTAGTAGTATAGTAGTAGTAGTATTATAGTAGTAGTAGTAGTAGTAGTAGTTATAGTAGTTATAGTAGTAGTAGTAGTATAGTAGTAGTAGTATTATTGTAGTAGTAGTAGTATTATAGTAGTAGTAGTAGTATAGTAGTAGTAGTAGTAGTTATAGTAGCAGTAGTAGTAGTATAGTAGTAGTAGTATTATAGTAGTAGTAGTAGTAGTAGTTATAGTAGTTATAGTAGTAGTAGTAGTATAGTAGTAGTAGTATTATAGTAGTAATAGTATTATAGTAGTAGTAGTAGTAGTTATAGTAGTTATAGTAGTTATAGTAGCAGTAGTAGTAGTAGTTATAGTAGTTATAGTAGCAGTAGTAGTAGTAGTAGTAGAAATAGTAGTAGTTGTTGTTATTGTTGTAGTAGTTAAAGTAGTAGTAGTAGCAGTAGTAAAAGTAGTAGTTGTTGTTGTTATTGTTGTATTAGTTAAAGTAGTAGTAGTAGTAGTAGTTGTTGTTGTTGTAGTAATAGAAGTAGCAGTAATAGTAGTAGTAGTAGTAGTAATAGTAGAAGTAGTAGCAGTAATAGTATTAGTAATAGTAGTAGTAGTAATAATAGTAGTAGTAATAGTAGTAACAGTTGTAGTAATAGTAGTAGTAGTGGTAGTAGTAGTAATAGTTATAGTAGTAGTAGTAGTAGCAGTTATAGTAGTAGTAATAGAAGTAGTAGTAGTAGTTATAGTAGTTTTAGTAGTAGTAGTAGTGGTAGTAGTGGTAACAGTTGTAGTAATAGTAGTAGTAGTAGTAGTAGTGGTAGTAGTATGAATAGTAGTAGTAGTAGTTTTATTTCGATAAATACATTTGTAATTTTCGGTTAACTATTGTTTATATTTGAAATTACGGATAATGGTGCCACCATCATTTCAGTGGGAATATGGACTTCTGGAAGTATGACGCCGGCCATGCTGACAAATCATGGAACCTCATTTCATCTCAGATGTGATCTTGGAATAATAATGAGAAGTGACCAATTTGTAGACGTGTCACTAGAAGTGACCAATTTGTAGACGTGTCGCTAGAAGTGACCAATTTGTAGACGTGTCGCTAGAAGTGACCAATTTGTAGACGTGTCGCTAGAAGTGACCAATTTGTAGACGTGTCACTAGAAGTGACCAATTTGTAGACGTGTCACTAGAAGTGACCAATTTGTAGACGTGTCGCTAGAATTGGTCCTGTTATCCTATAGTTCCAACATCCACACTTCCAGCCAGAACGGAACGTTTCTAGTCATTGACGCATCTTATAATTCCCACCATGGCTCTAAATTCCTACTCAGAACGTGACACTTGCCCTCTATATTTCCTTAATTGAGCGTACTTCCCTATTATTATCTTTCTATTCCCCACCAGAACATGACACTTGAGCCCTATTCTCCCCTAACACCGGAACCCCACCCATCTCTTTTTATTATCTTCCCATTTCTCATCAAACTATGACAAACATCCCCCCACCTCACATCATCTATCATTTATTCTACCATCTATCATCCCTTCTACCATCTATCATCCATCTACCATCTATCATCCTTCTACCATCTACCATTTCTCTACCATCTACCATACCTCTGTCATCCCTCTCTATCATCCCTCTATCATCCCTCTATCATCCCTCTACCATCTATCATCCCTCTGTCATCCATCTACCATCTATCATCACTCTACCATCTATCATCACTCCACCATCTATCATCTCTCTATCATCCCTTATGCCATCTATCATCCATCTACCATCTATCATCCTTCTACTATCTACCATTTCTCTACCATCTATCATACCTCTGTCATCCCTCTCTTTCGTCCCTCTATCATCCCTCTACCATCTATCATCCCTCTGTCATCCCTCTACCATCTATCATACCTCTGTCATCCCTCTCTATCATCCCTCTATCATCCCTCTACCATCTATCATCCCTCTGTCATCACTCTCTATCATCCCTCTGTCATCCCTCTACCATCTATCATCCCTCTGTCATCCCTCTACCATCTATCATCACTCTACCATCTATCATTACTCCACCATTATCATCCCTCTATCATCCCTCTATCATCCCTCTACCATCTATCATCACTCCACCATCTATTATCACTCCACCATCTATCATCACTCCACCATCTATCATCACTCCACCATCTATCATTTATCTACCATCTACCATTTCTTTACCATCTATCATCCCTCTGTCATCTCTCTCTATCATCCCTCTATCATCCCTCTACCATCTATCATCACTCCACCATCTATCATCACTCCACCATCTATCATCACTCCACCATCTATCATCCCTCTGTCATCCCTCTACCATCTATCATCCCTCTGTCATCCCTCTCTATCATCCCTCTATCATCCCTCTAACATCTATCATCCCTCTGTCATCCCTCTACCATCCATCATCACTCCACCATCTATCATCACTCCACCATCTATCATCCATCTATCATCCCTCTACCATCTATCATCCCTATATCATCCCTCTACCATCTATCATCACTCCACCATCTATCATCCCTCCACCATCTATCATCCCTCTGTCATCCTCTACCATCTATCATCACTCTACAATCTATCATCACTCCACCATCTATCATCCCTCTACCATCTATCATCCCTGTATCATTTATCATTCCTATACCATCTATTATCACTCTGCCATCCATTTTCCCTCTACCATCTATCATCCCTCTACCATCTATCATCCCTCTACCATCTATCATCCCTCTACCATCTATCATCCCTCTATAATCCCTCTACCATCTATCATCCCTCTGTCATCCCTCTACCATCTATCATCACTCTACCATCTATCATCACTCCACCATCTGTCATCCCTCTACCATCTATCATCCCTGTATCATTTATCATTCATATACCATCTATTATCACTCTACCTTCCATTTTCCCTCCACCATCTATCATCCCTGTACTATTTATCATCATTCTACCATATCATCCCTGTACCATCTATCTATCATCACTCTACCATCTATCATCACTCTACCATCTATCTTCCCTGTACTATTTATCAACCTTCCACCATCTATCATCCCTCTACCAACTATCATCCCTCTACCATCTATCATCCCTCTACCATCTATCATCCTTCTACCATCTATCATCCCTCTACCATCTATCATCCTTCTACCATCTATCATCCCTCTACCATCTATCATCCTTCTACCATCTATCATCCTTCTACCATCTATCATCACTCTACCATCTATCTTCCCTGTACTATTTATCAACCTTCCACCATCTATCATCCCTCTACCAACTATCATCCCTCTACCATCTATCAACCCTCTACCATCTATCATCCTTCTACCATCTATCATCCCTCTACCATCTATCATCCCTCTACCATCTATCATCCTTCTACCATCTATCATCACTCTACCATCTATCATCACTCCACCATCTATCATCTCTCTACCATCTCTCTACCATCTATCATCCCTCTACCATCTATCATCCCTGCAATATTTATCATCCTTCTACCATCTATCATCACTCTACCATCTATCATCCCTCTACCATCTATCATCCCTGTATCATTTATCATTCCTATACCATCTATCATCACTCTACCATCTATCATCACTCTACCATCTATCATCCCTGCAATATTTATCATCCTTCTACCATCTATCATCCCTCTACCATCTATCATCACTCTACCATCTATCATCACTCTACCATCTATCATCCCTGCAATATTTATCATCCTTCTACCATCTATCATCACTCTACCATCTATCATCGCATCAACTCTGTCTGTTATTTAGCTCTCCACTCCCATCTCTACATCTATTGCCCAAAGCCATCTCCCATTATTCCCTCCATGTTCTTCCCGTGTTGCTCCAAACACTCCCAGGCTGACTCCCGTTTTGTGACCTCAAGATCTGCCCTCATTAAAGTCTTCTTCCTTATCTTCCTGAACATAATTATCTTCTTTAGAAAGCACAAATTCTGACTATCGTCGAGTCATCATGTCCCAGTCCCTTACTAATGACGAAGGTTATTATCTCGACGAGGACAAATCCTGATTAGACCAGGCCTTGATGTGATTGGGTAAGTCTCACGATGTGTGTCGATAACAAATATTTGTGGAGAGCCAGCGGCTGCTTACACATTTAATCTCCTCCAGGCATTAATCAGGCCTGTATGCACTCGTTGTTTTGATGATAGCTAGCACAGCAGGAATCGGATTAAACATTTCAGCTAGAAGGTCGATCTGGTGGGGTCATTTACAAGAAAAAAATCTTTGCTGGGGGAAAATTCCAGAAATGATCAACAACCCGAAGTAGATTTTCTTGCTTTTTGAGAAAACTCAGGATGTATATTTCAGTGATGGATCAATCACTGAAATCAATAACTGAAATTAATCACTGAAATCAGTCACTCAAATCAATCAATTCAATCAATCACTGAAATCAGTCATTGAAACAATCAATTATTACGACGCCCATTCATACTGTCATTCATTCAATCATTTCTTCATTCATTCATTAATTCATTCATATCCGTCTATCTTTTCATCCATTCATCTTTCACATCTGTCAATCTATTTTTCATTCATCTTTCACATCCGTCTAACTTTTGATAATTCATCTTTCATGCCTGTCTATCCACTTATCAATTTATTCATTCAGTAATCCAGTTGTTCATATCCATATATCTATATATCAGTTCATCCATCCAACAATCTGTTCACCCCCCCCCCCCTCCCTTATGTGCCCCAATAACACGACAAGAACTGGCTCATGTATTGACAAAGCTGTGACACGTGGCCATAGTCTGCGTGTTTGATCCAACATTTGTAGAGACCAGAATTTGTTGTTGCCCCTCACACTTAACGTCTGCTGTGGTTCGTTGTTTGCTGTCAGTCCTTCCTCTGTCGTTACCTGACGTTACTTGCAACTGGCCTCATGTCCGTACCGCTTCAAAGACCTTAACCTTCCCTCCATCAATTACATCTAACATCATCATCATTGAGTGCCGTCTCCGCATCGAAGGTTGGCTACAATGGAGCGCAATTCCACTCTGTCTCTTGCTTTGATTGTGCAGATTGTCATAGGCTGACTTGTCCATGTTTTGATGTTACTCGTCCATGTTAGTCTTAGTCTGCCTCTGCCTCTTTTACCTTGTATTTTCCATTTCAATATTACTTTTAGTAGGCTGTTGTGTCTTTTAACATGCCCCCAAAATTGCATTTGTCTTGTTTGAATTGTGTTTAGTAGTTCTCTTTTCATTTTTATTTGTTTTAAAACTTCATCGTTTGTTTTCTTTTCTTTCCATCCAATTCTACCTGTTCTTCTACAAATCTACATTTCAAAGGCTTGAATTTTATGTTCTGTTTTTCTTGTCTAATGTCCATGTTTCTGCACCATACAGGATTATTGAGAAGATGTAACATTTTGCTATTCTTAGTTTTAGTCCTGTTGTGTTATTTGTTTTGATGTTAGTATGTTCTTCATGACATTAAAATTACCTTTTGCCATTCCTATTATTTTGTTTATTTCAGTTGTACATTTTCCATCACTGGTTATAGTATGTCCCAGGTAGTTGTAACTCTGAACTGTCTCCAGATGTATTCCTTCAACTTATATATTTTGTGTGTGTAGGTCTTGATAATTTTCTTTGTTTATGATCATAGTTTTAGTCTTTTTGATATTCATATCTAGTCCATATTTTTTGCTTGTCATGTTTATTTCATTAAGTAATTGTTGTTGATCTTTAGGATTTTCTGCTAGTAGTACAGTATCATCAGCATATCTTATGTTATTGATTATCTTTCCATTAACGCTTAGGCCTGGCATCTCTGTTATGTTTTTAAATATTTCTAACAACCTTGTAACATATCTCATTTCATTATTTCTTTCATATTTACAAATTCTCAAAATTATAATTCGTTTCGTTTCTCCGTCCGTTCTACTTTCTACTCGTCTGTCCGAGGTCACTCTGACATCCTGTCCATCTCATCATCTCCCATCGCAAATTGCCTCTCTCTCTATAGCCCTCTCTCTCTCTCTCTGTCTCCCCCCCCCCCCCCCCCGCTTGTTAAAGCTGAAAATAATTGACTTCAAATAAGATTTCTGGTGGCCAGTCCGGCAGAGGGAAGGAGAGCTTGTTATAAGCTCGGGCAGGGTAAAGACTTGTGAGACTAGGAGATATTACTGCGGATACTAACAACTGCTGCATAGCAAGAGAGTAAAGGAAGGCCAGGTAAGCAGGCCCGAACACATGTCTGTTGACGATATTGGCTGAAAACCAGTGCAGTCCGCTAGTCAGTCAAATAAGGACAAGATATTCAGTGCAGTCCGCTAGTCAGTCAAATAAGGACAAGATATTCAGTGCAGTCCGCTAGTCAGTCAAATAAGGACAAAATATTCTTCTTTCCTTCCTCGTTTACTTTGCAGCTTCTAGTGGAGATATCATTTGCGGTTATTTTGCTCTTCTGTTGGTATCTCCTGATGTTATGTTTCCTAGTGTTTCCACAATTCTATCAATCCATATTTTTCTCTTCTGTTGGTATCTCCTGGTGTTATGTTTCCTAGTGTTTCTACAATTCCATCAATCCATATTTTGCTCTTCTGTTGGTCTCTCCTGGTGTTATGTTTCCTAGTGTTTCTACAATTCCATCAATCCATATTTTGCTCTTCTGTTGGTCTCTCCTGCTGTTATGTTTCCTAGTGTTTCTACAATTCCATCAATCCATATTTTGCTCTTCTGTTGGTCTCTCCTGCTGTTATGTTTCCTAGTGTTTCTACAATTCCATCAATCCATATTTTGCTCTTCTGTTGGTCTCTCCTGCTGTTATGTTTCCTAGTGTTTCTACAATTCCATCAATCCATATTTTGCTCTTCTGTTGGTCTCTCCTGCTGTTATGTTTTCTTGTGTTTCTAACATCTCATCAAACCATTTTTTCCGCGGTCGGCCCTTGGGTCTTGTATTCTCGCACTGTTTATTGAAGGCTCGTTCCGTTGTGGTTTGATTTATGTCTTATCTCGAGGGTCAACCACTTTATCTGTTGTTTTTTATGTACTCCATACTGGAATTATTCCTAACTTTTCCCTCAGTTTTTCATTTCTGATCTTATCTCTCAGGCTGTTTCCTGTCATTCGTCTGACACATTTCATCTCAGTAGAGGTTATTTGCTAGAAAAGAACAAGACGCAACAAAAAATGATGAATTCAAGCAACTATAATTCAAGTAACTATAATTCAAGCAACTATAATTCAAGTAACTATAATTCAAGCAACTATAATTCAAGTAACTATAATTCAAGCAACTATAATTCAAGTAACTATAATTCAAGCAACTATAATTCAGGTAACTATAATTCAAGCAACTATAATTCAAGTAACTATAATTCAAGCAACTATAATTCAAGTAACTATAATTCAAGCAACTATAATGGAAAATGGAAATCATGGACAAGGGCAGATTCTAGAAGGTGATCACAATAAAGCCACGGCCGCTCCAGATAGCGGAACTAACTAACCAAATGTGACAATCATATCATCATGTACCATACCGGTTGGCGTAGGCGATCATGTCCTTCCACAATCTTCTATCTACAGTGCATCGTATCAGTTCTGTTGATGACTGTTTTCCATGCCATAACACCAAGCTATCCAGAATTTTCTCTCTTTGTCGTCCGCGATCTCTCTTCTTTCCTTTTATTTTAGTGATTTGTCATGATTATTCCAGGCAATTTAAGAAGGTAGTTTGCCATTCCTTTCCTTCTTGGCAGTGACTGTAATAGTAGAAGATCGCAGCCATTGTCTCTATACATGAGATCCTCTGCCTGCCATCGCGGTTTGGGGACCATAACCGGCCCTACTTGTCGGCTGCTCTCACAACACCATCCACCACCTGCTCCAATGGCTTCACATAGCCCTGATAGGGGGGCTAAACGGGAGCTCCACCTTGCTCAGGGGTGTCCCGAAGACTAGCGGAGGAAAGGAGACGTCTTACTCCTCCTTTGGTAGAGCAGAACTCTACCCCGCTAACCAAAATGTGACAATACTGTTCGGAAAAGGCTATAATCAATCAGACCAATCGATAGTTTCCATTTGTTAAGCCAATCAGACACCACAACAGAAGTCAGGTAAAAAAAAATCTTAGCTAAACATCTTTATGTTCTGAAAGTACCCAGATAATAACGAGGATACAAAAATCACAGTGATAAGGTGATCACCGTTTTATCAGATAAAATTCCGATCGTGGACACCCTTTCTCACTCTGTTAGGGTAGACAGATTTTTCTCTGCCTCTTTTTAAAAAAAATAATAATTTAGAATTAAATTAGACAGTAGAAGGCGACTGCAAGAGTGATGCAAGTGCGGATATAACTCAATCAAATATCATCTCTAGCTCTTGTCTAACGTGACATTTATTCTAGCCACTTTCTCTAAAAATATCCACTCAAATTCGGCATTCTTGTCCACGCAATACCAATATACCTTTTTTTTTTACTTTAACTTTTATTTGTCGGTATTTTTTTGTAATATATGTTTGACATCTTACTACAGTACCGGTAAAGTGTTATATTACTTTCAGTGGTTACTGCAACGACAATAGCTGTTCATTTATCTATTCTTTATTTTATTACAGTACCAATTAACGTTGTCTGTGCTCCCTCTTATGTTTTACTACAGTGTTAATGACTATACTACTGTGCTATGAAATATTTACTGTTCCTTATACTACAGTACCAAAAATACTATTTTACATGTTACTACAGTTCTAAGATTACTTTTCTACATGTTACTACAGTACTAAGATTACTTATCTACATGTTACTACAGTACTAAGGTTACTTTTCTTCATGTTACTACAGTACTAAGATTACTTTTCTTCATGTTACTACAGTACTAAGATTACTTTTCTACATGTTACTACAGTACTAAGATTACTTTTCTAAATGTTACTACAGTACTAAGATTACTTTTCTACATGTTACTACAGTACTAAGATTACTTTTCTAAATGTTACTACAGTACTAAGATTACTTTTCTACATGTTACTACAGTACTAAGATTACTTTTCTAAATATTACTACAGTACTAAGATTACTTTTCTAAATGTTACTACAAATTTACTAAGAATTTAAGGCCTGAGGGGGTGATAGAGCCCTGACGGGGTGATAGATCTCTAACGGGGTGATAGAGCCCTAACGGGGTGATAGAGCCCTGACGGGGTGATAGATCTCTAACGGAGTGATAGAGCCATAACGGGGTGATAGAGCCCTAACGGGTTGATAGAGCTCTAACGGGGTGATAGAGCCCTAACGGGGTGATAGAGCCCTAACGGGTTGATAGATCTCTAACGGAGTGATAGAGCCATAACGGGGTGATAGAGCCCTAACGGGTTGATAGAGCTCTAACGGGGTGATAGAGCCCTAACGGGGTGATAGAGCCCTAACGGGGTGATAGAGCTCTAACGGGGTGATAGAGCCCTAACGGGGTGATAGAGCCCTGACGAGATGATAGAGCCCTGATGGTGTGACAGAGCCCTGACGGGGTGATAGAGCGTTACGGGGTGAGTAGAGTCATGACAGGGGAAAATTAGAACATGATTGTTGATAAACTAGAACAGGATTGTTGGTAAAATAGAACAGGATTGTTGATAACTAGAACAGGATTGCTGTTAAGGTAGAACAGGATTGTTGATAAACTAGAACAGGATTGCTGATAAACTAGAACAGGATTGTTGATAAACTAGAACAGGATTGCTGATAAACTAGAACAGGATTGTTGATAAACTAGAACAGGATTGTTGGTAAAATAGAACAGGATTGTTGATAAACTAGAACAGGATTGCTGTTAAAGTAGAACAGGATTGTTGATAAACTAGAACAGGATTGTTGATAAACTAGAACGTTGATAAACTAGAACAGGATTGCTGATAAACTAGAACAGGATTGTTGATAAACTAGAACAGGATTGTTGGTAAAATAGAACAGGATTGTTGATAAACTAGAACAAGATTGTTGATAAACTAGAACAGGATTGCTGTTAAGGTAGAACAGGATTGTTGATAAACTAGAACAGGATTGTTGATAAACTAGAACAGGATTGTTGATAAACTAGAACAGGATTGCTGATAAACTAGAACAGGATTGTTGATAAACTAGAAGAGGATTGTTGATAAACTAGAACAGGATTGTTGATAAACTAGAACGGGTATGTTGATAAACTAGAACGGGTATGTTGATAAACTAGAACAGGATTGTTGATAAACTAGAACAAGATTGTTGATAAACTAGAACAGAATTGTTGATAAACTAGAACAGAATTGTTGATAAACTAGAACAGGATTGTTGATAAACTAGAACGGGTATGTTGATAAACTAGAACAGGATTGGTGATAAACTAGAACAGGATTGTTGATAAACTAGAACAGGATTGTTGATAAACTAGAACAGGATTGTTGATAAACTAGAACAGAATTGTTGATAAACTAGAACAGAATTGTTGATAAACTAGAACAGGATTGTTGATTAACTAGAACAGGATTGGTGATAAACTAGAACAGGATTGTTGATAAACTAGAACAGAATTGTTGATAAACTAGAACAGGATTGGTGATAAACTAGAACAGGATTGTTGATAAACTAGAACAGAATTGTTGATAAACTAGAACAAGATTGTTGATAAACTAGAACAAGATGACTCATGGCAAGGGCCGACTTCTAAAATCACAGGAAGGTGAGTCACAAACTGACCAGCAAGGAGATGACAAGTTCTCTAGACCACTAAACTATCACGTGTCAAGGCCAACACTAGCTGATTCCTTCTCTTGGTGACCTTCACCTGTACAGTGCTGGAGAAGGTATAGCCAGCAGTTGTAGAGTCAATTAGAGTCAAGAGTCAGTTATTATCCTTACAAACACCGTATAATGATTAACGACAGTGGTATAATCAATGAAAGATGGCCGCATACCAAAATGATATACTTTATGGACAACTAGCAGATGGCAAAATAACACAAAACTCCGATTTATAGAGGTGTGTAAACGTGACATGAAGGCTAAACATAGTCTGCAGCTATGTTTCCCAGGCGGCAGGAAGACATAGCTGCAGACTATGTTTAGTCAACTATGACTGACGGGGACTACTATATTCAGCTATGACTGACGGAGGCTACTTTAGTCAACTATGACTGACGGAGGCTACTTTAGTCAACTATGACTGACGGAGACTACTATATTCAGCTATGACTGACGCAGACTACTATAGTCAACTATAACTGACGGAGGCTACTTTAGTCAACTATAACTGAGGAGACTACTACAGTCAACTATGACTAACGGAGACTATTATAGTCAGCTATCATTGACGGAGACTACTATAGTCAACTATGACTAACGGAGACTATTATAGTCAGCTATGATTGACGGAGACTACTTCAGTAAACTATGACGAACGGAGACTATTATAGTCAGCTATGATTGACGGAGACTACATTAGTCAACTATGACTGACGGAGAATACTACAGTCAACTATGACTAACGGAGACTACTATAGTCAGCTATGACTGACGGAGACTACTACAGTCAACTATGACTGACGGAGACTATTACAGTCAACTATGACTGACGGAGACTACTACAGTCAACTATGACTGACGGAGACTACTACAGTCAACTATGACTGACGGAGACTACTACAGTCAACTATGACTGACGGAGACTACTACAGTCAACTATGACTGACGGAGACTACTACAGTCAACTATAACTGACGGGGACTACTACAGTCAACTATAACTGACGGAGACTACTACAGTCAACTATAACTGACGGAGACTACTACAGTCAACTATAACTGACGGAGACTACTACAGTCAACTATAACTGACGGAGACTACTACAGTCAACTATAACTGACGGAGACTACTACAGTCAACTATAACTGACGGAGACTACTACAGTCAACTATAACTGACGGAGACTACTACAGTCAACTATAACTGACGGAGACCACTATAATCAAGGAGCAGACAGATAAGCTATGATAACTGATAGATAATACGAAAAAGGAGTTTTTTTCTCTAGAGAAAACTCGATGTATCTTAACAGATCAATAAACAGCCCACACAGCAAAGATTTGATTTGTATATAACACAAGGCCGGGACAAGGTGTATGGCTGTACTGTGTTGTCAAGACCTCAGCTTTACGTCTCAATAGTTCATTCAAAGATAATCTATAGACCACCATGGACAGCCATCTGTTTGTATTTCACATTAGACCACATAATAGCAGCTATACATAGAATAGAAACAATTAACCAGAGCAGAGAACCTAGCAATGGACAGATCTTAGCCAGAGAATAGAACCTAGCAATGGACAGATCTTAGCCAGAGAATAGAACTTAGCAATGGACAGATCTTAGCCAGAGAATAGAACCTAGCAATGGACAGATCTTAGCCAGAGAATAGAACCTAGCAATGGACAGATCTTAGCCTGAGAATAGAACCTTCCCAGTGGACAGAACTTAGTTAGAGAATAGAACCTACCCAGTGGACAGAACTTAGTTAGAGAATAGAACCTAGCCAGTGGACAGAACTTAGTTAGAGAATAGAACCTACCCAGTGGACAGAACTTAGTTAGAGAATAGAACCTACCCAGTGGACAGAACTTAGTTAGAGAATAGAACCTACCCAGTGGACAGAACTTAGAGAATAGAACCTAGCCAGTGGACAGAACTTAGAGAATAGAACCTACCCAGTGGACAGAACTTAGAGAATAGAACCTACCCAGTGGACAGAACTTAGAGAATAGAACCTACCCAGTGGACAGAACTTAGCTAGAGAATAGAACCTACCTAGTGGACAGAACTTAGTTAGAGAATAGAACCTACCCAGTGGACAGAACTTAGTTAGAGAATAGAACCTACCCAGTGGACAGAACTTAGTTAGAGAATAGAACCTACCCAGTGGACAGAACTTAGTTAGAGAATAGAACCTAACTAGTGGACAGAACTTAGTTAGAGAATAGAACCTACCCAGTGGACAGAACTTAGTTAGATAATAGAACCTACCCAGTGGACAGAACTTAGTTAGAGAATAGAACCTACCCAGTGGACAGAACTTAGTTAGAGAAGAGAACCTAGTTAGTGGACAGAACTTAGTTAGAGAAGAGAACCTAGTTAGTGGACAGAACTTAGTTAGAGAAGAGAACCTAGTTAGTGGACAGAACTTAGTTAGAGAAGAGAACCTAGCTAGTGGACAGAACTTAGTTAGAGAAGAGAACCTAGTTAGTGGACAGAACTTAGAGAAGAGAACCTAGCTAGTGGACAGAACTTAGTCAGAGAAGAGAACCTAGCTAGTGGACAGAACGTAGTTAGAGAAGAGAACATAGCTAGTGGACAGAACTTAGTTAGAGAAGAGAACCTAGCTAGTGGACAGAACTCAGCCAGAGTAGTGACTCTAGGGAAAGATTGAAGAGAAACACCTTGCTACAGTGACGCTACCAAACTCCAGTTTCAGTGACACCAGCGAGCGTCATTTCTGTGACCCAATTCTGGAGTCAGTTTAAAAGGATGTCGTTCTGTTGTGCATGCCAAATGGTAGCAACAAGGTCGCGGTTGAGGTATCTAACACTCACCCTGTGACAACTAAATGAGGAAACAAATAGAGGAAGAAGAAAAAAAGGAGAAGAAGAGAACTAATAATAATAAGAAGAAGCCGGAAAAGCAGAAGAAGCAGAAGAAGGCGAAGAAGAAAGAGAATATGATAACATTAACAAAGAACTTAACAGGCAAACCGCATCTGTTCGTTTCCGCATTTACGTTAATTTAACTCCATTTTTACGGCAAATACATTCGCGCGTTAAATTTGGCACAAACCCCCTCCACACCCACCAACCCCCACCCTTAGAATATGCTAAACGCCCACTGTCCGCCATTTTATTTTACAGCAGATTCGATGACGTTCACAGCAGCAAGGAGAGCTGGAAAACCGAGGACCTAGCGAGTCGTACTTTTCTGTGAACTGGACGCATAGCTTGTCTCTCTGTGTTTGGCAATTGTAACTCTTCTTATCTTTGTTGGATAGGTACCTTTTTTCTTTTACGTGCTTCCTTTCTTGTCAGTGTTTATAGATAGAGAGACAGACAGATGGCGGACAGACAGAGAAATAGACAGACAGAAAGACAGATAGATGGATAGATAGATAGATAGATAGATAGATAGATAGATAGATAGATAGATAGATAGATAGATAGATAGATAGATAGATAGATAGATAGATAGATAGATAGATAGATAGATAGATAGATAGATAGATAGATAGATAGATAGATAGATAGATAGATAGATAGATAGATAGATAGATAGATAGATAGATAGATAGATAGATAGATAGATAGATAGATAGATAGATAGATAGATAGATAGATAGATAGATAGATAGATAGATAGATAGATAGATAGATAGATAGATAGATAGATAGATAGATAGATAGATAGATAGATAGATAGATAGATAGATAGATAGATAGATAGATAGATAGATAGATAGATAGATAGATAGATAGATAGATAGATAGATAGATAGATAGATAGATAGAATGTATGCATATATATTCCTCTCTTCCTCTGTCTATTTCTCTCCCTCTCTACTTCATTGTTAAACTTGTTTTCGTCCCAGTTCTTTCTTTCTTTCTTTCTTTCTTTCTTTCTTTCTTTCTTTCTAAAACAATTTCTGTTCACTTTATCTTTCTTCAAATCCTCCTTCACATTACTCATTTCAATTACATTTGAACACTTTTGTATCACTCTCATTTACAGTGTTCTCGTATTTCCTTTTCTTCTCTCTATCTTTCTTCGTCATCTTTCTCTCTATCTTTCTTCGTCATATATTTCTCTTCTTTTCTATCGCCCTCAGTTACAGGGAGTAAGCAGTTAATGGAAGCCTGCCCTCGACGTGTTCCTCGAACTGTACACACAAGTAAGAACACACGAGAAGCCGGTCATCAACGAACATAAAGTAGAGACTACATCAGGAGAACAAGGTATGGCCTTAGTTTGCGTCAATCTCGTATTACGAGAACTCGCATAACGAACGAGATTCGATCTGCAAAGACTCGTGTTCTTCCTTTCCTCGTTGTTACAGGAAGTAATATTGTTACGGTGACGTCACGTCTCCTCTAAGGAGTGTCAAGTGAGAGGAGGAATAGAAGTTGAAGGGACCGCTGTAGGTGTTAAGAAAGATAATAATAACAACCACCAAATAGCAATTATAACAACAATAACTATAACAACATCAACGATAACACCGACAGCGGTAATAACACAATAACAATAACTACAACAGCAACAAAAACAAAAACAACAACAATAAAACATTAAAATAACAATTATAACAACAATAACTATAACAACAATATAACAGCAACAAGTAGCACTTTTAATAATAAAAATAACATCAACAACAATAAAAACAATAATAATGGAAATAATATTGACAATAAAAAAACAAAACAATAATAACAGTTATAAACAACAATAATATTATGAGAAAAGATTAATAACAACAACAATAGCAGTAACAACAATAACTATAACAACAACAACAATAACGGTAACAACAATAACTATAACAAAAACAATAGTATCAACTATAAACGTGACAATTACAACAATAACAATAACAGCAATAATAACATGAACAAAAAATAACATGAAAATAATAATAACATCAACAATAAAAGTAACAAGAGCATCAACAATAAAGTAACAATAACAACAAGAGCATCGACAATAAAAGTAACAATAAAACAATAACAAATACAACAACAGCAATAAACATCTTTCGGTGAAGAAGTTGATTAGAATGTAGACAGAGAGAGAGAGAGAGAGAGAGAGAGAGAGAGAGAGAGAGAGAGAGATAGAGAGAGAGAAATAGAATCGATTAAAACAAAACGAATTAATTGATTCTAAGACGATGTTTTCGATCAGTAATGTAAATACAGTAAAAACAAAAGAGCTGAAAAAATAATAGGAGAAAATAAGATAAATGTGACTAAGAAATAGGGAATTACATTAAGAAAAGACAAGTAGATAATGTATGATTCTGGGAGCAGATAAAAAACAGATAAGAAAATAGGTGAAGAAAGTTGATGAAGAGAAAATAAATCATAAGAGGTAGAGAAAAGAATGGAAGATACAACTATTCACTGAGGAAATTAGACATACAGACGGGCATCGTGGGGGAAATTAGACATAAATACGGTTATTTTGAGGAAATTAGATATAAATACTGGTATTTTGGGGAAATTAGACATAAATGCGGTTATTTTGGGGAAATTAGATATAAATACTGGTATTTTGGGGAAATTAGACATAAATACTGGTATTTTGGGGAGTAAAAGTAAAGTAAAGTACCCCCCGTCACGCCAAGTGGCGTATAGGGAAATATGGTGTTAGTGACCCTATATTTTACAGACCTTCAGCACATGATTTTTGGGGTAATGTGGTCGGTATTACGCCCGTGCTGCTTTTACTTTCCCAGAAAAAAATCCGGTACCCATTTAAGGCTGGGTGAACCCGGAGCCGTCGGTTGGGATCGAACCCTACCCCTTGTCCGTAGTAGTCCAGTTCACTAACCACTGAGCTATCGCGGCTCCTACTAATTTTTAGGGAATTAGTAAAACCCAGGTGTCCTCGCCAGGATTACGAACCCCGGCTGTTGCCGTGGTAAGCCACCGTATTTTGGGGGAAGTTAGACATAAATACTGGTATTTTTTTTTTTGGGGGGGGGGGTGAAATTAGACATAAATACTGGCATTTTGGGGAAGTTAGACATAAATACTGGTATTTTGGGGGAAATTAGACATAAATACTGGTATTTTTTTTTTTGGGGGGGGGGGGGGGGAATTAGACATAAATACTGCTATTTTGGGGAAAATTAATAATAAATAATGGTATTTTGGGGGATTAGACATAAATACTGGTATTTTGGGGGAAATTAGACATACTGGTATTTTGGGGAAATTAGACATAAATACTGGTATTTTGGGGAAATTAGACATAAATACTGGTATTTTGGGGAAATTAGACATAAATACTGGTATTATGGGGGAAAAATTAAAAAATAAAAAAAGGTATGTAAGAAGCTTACGTGACAAGTGGACGACACAGACTAAACAACGTTTCGGCTCAATAGGCCTTCATCAGGAACAAACAATAAAAACACACACACACAAATTAATAACGAAACAACCAACAAAAACAATCGAAATGTGTTAAAGAAAACAACAACAAAAGTAAAACTATCCTGTCAAATCCAAAATAAAATCGTAACCAAGTGCGGCTGTCGTGAACGTCGAAAATCGTGCGAAAAAGTGCGTAAATGTAAACAGAACCAGATGAGTAAACACAGGGGTCAGTGTGCAAACACAAAGGAGAAAGAATCGAATAGTAGACTAACAGGTGTAAAAGACGCTAAGAGTGAGATGTCTGAGAGTGGGGTACAGTAAAAATAAATGAGGGGTAAGAAGCACAGAAAAAAAAATTTTTATAGAGGAGAAAACCGAAGTGTCTCATAAGGGACTAGAGGAGAAGAACTATAAAAAGTATGGCATAGTAAGTAGACCAAAGAACCCAAATATGTGTAGTAGAGAAGGCTATGCAAAAGGGAAGGAGCAAGCAAAAGAAACTATGCGTATGAGTGTGATACATTCATACCTCTCGGGGTCAGCGAACCATACTGGACTATAAGGCGATTTTCCAAAGTATAGCGGCTGCGGTCGCCAGAGTGACAAAGGACAATACCAGTGACACGGATGTCGTCTTTGCCCTTGTGATCAGGGGAGTTGAAGTGGGAAGATACCGGAGTACCAGTATTTTGTTTCTTTTTGCTTGCTCCTTCCCTTTTGCATAGCCTTCTCTACTACACATATTTGGGTTCTTTGGTCTACTTACTATGCCATACTTTTTATAGTTCTTCTCCTCTAGTCCCTTATGAGACACTTCGGTTTTCTCCTCTATAAAAATTTTTTTTTCTGTGCTTCTTACCCCTCATTTATTTTTACTGTACCCCACTCTCAGACATCTCACTCTTAGCGTCTTTTTACACCTGTCAGACTACTATTCGATTCTTTCTCCTTTGTGTTTGCACACTGACCCCTGTGTTTACTCATCTGGTTCTGTTTACATTTACGCACTTTTTCGCACGATTTTCGACGTTCACGACAGCCGCACTTGGTTACGATTTTATTTTGGATTTGACAGGATAGTTTTACTTTTTGTTGTTGTTTTCTTTAACACATTTCGATTGTTTTTGTTTTGGTTGTTTCGTTATTAATTTGTGTGTGTGTGTTTTATTGTTTGTTCCTGATGAAGGCCTATTGAGCCGAAACGTTGTTTAGTCTGTGTCGTCCACTTGTCACGTAAAGCTTCTTACATACCTTTTTTATTTTTTAATTTTTCCTCATATTCAGCTTTACTGCAGCTTCGCATTTTTATGCCTTAACCCTTTATTATGGGGGAAGTTAGACATAAATACTGGTATTGGGGGGGAGGGGGTTTGGCATAAATACTGGTATTTTTTTGGGCGGGGGGGGGGGGGAATTAGACATTAATACTGATATGGGGGGGGGGGGAATTAGACATAAATACGGTTATATTTGAGGAAAAGAAAACAAATTAAGGTACCCCTTCCCGCCAAGTGGCGTATAGGGAATATGGTGTTATTGACCATAAGCTTTACAGACCTTCAGCACATGATTTTTGGGTAATGTGGTCGGTATTACGCCCGCGCTGCTTTACTTTCCAAGAAAAAAATCCGGTACCCATTAAAGGCTGGGTGAATCTGAAGCCGTCGGTTGAGATCGAACCCTACCTCTTGTTCTTTGTAGTCCAGTTCACTAATCACTGAGCTATCAAGGCTCCCTTATTTGGGGAAATTAAACATAAGTACTGGTATTTTGGGGGAAATTAGACATAAATACGGGTACATTTGGGGAAAATAGACATAATACGGTTATATTTGGGGAAATTAGACATACATACTGGTATTTGGGGGGAAATTAGACATAGATACGGTTATTTTTGGGGAAATTAGACATAAATACTGGTATGGGGGGGGGGGGGGGGGGAATTAGACATAAATACGGGTATATTTGGGGAAATTAGACATAAATACAGTTATATTTGGTGAAATTAGACATAGATACGGTTATATTTGGGGAAAATAGACATACTTACGGTTATATTTGGGGAAATTAGACATAAATACTGGTATTGGGGGGGGGGGGGGGGAATTAGACATAAATACTGATATTGTGGGGGAAATTACACATAGATACGGTTATTTTTGGGGAAATTATAAAATGTACATACGGCTATAAAATCGGAAGTAGAAAAAGCTATACAAACAAATAAAAAATGAATAGCTGTACTGACATCATACAGATAGAGATGATAAAGGCACTAGAAGATTTTGGCATTGAAGTGTTCAGACATATGCAACGACATATGCTATATAGGATACATACCCAATGAACTAAAAACATCAACTTTCATTGCATTACCTAAAAGGAATGGTGTAGTTGAATGCAGTGACTTTAGAACAATAAGCCTAATGAGCCATGTTACAAAAATCTTGCTAAAAGTTATACAAGGAAGGATTCAGAATAAAATCAATACTGAATTAGATGAGCAGCAATTTGGATTTAGGAAAAATAGCGGGACAAAAAAAGCATCTTCTGCATGAGGACATTAATCAAAAAGTACACAGAAGTAAACAAACCAATATATGCCTGCTTCATAGACTACACCAAAGCTTTTGATAGAATGCACCATAAACAACTTATAGACTGCCTAAAAGATATACAACTAGACGACACATACATACGACTAATATATAATTTGTACTGGGAACAAACAGCAACAATAAAATATAACAAGCATGCCAAAACGTCAGTATTTTCTTTTCTTCCTCTTTTGTTAATCTGTCGCCTTGCACGTTACACCCAAACACTGGCTCCTATCCCAAATGAATTGATCGTTTTTTTTTTTAAATTTATTTATTTGACACATTCCATATGATAAGAAATGTGACAAAAACTGAACCAAATATAAAATGACATAACTTATGCTCAGAATATAGAAACCAAATATAAAATGATTGAACAAAAGTAACATTCTTCTTCTCCTTCATTCATCTGAAGTCTACTGCTCTTTTCATCATCATCATCATCATCACCATGTACCCTGCCGGTTGGCGTAGGCGATCATGTCCCTCCACAATCTTCTATCTACAGTGCATCGTATCAGTTCTGTTGTTGACTGTTTTCCATGCAATGACACCAAGCTATCCAGTATTTTCTCTCTTTGTCGTCCGCGATCTCTCTTTCCTTTTATTTTGCCAGTTGTAACCAAGTATTCCAACTTTCCTCTTCTCATGATGTGCCCGAAAAATGTTGATTGTTTCTTTCTGATGTTTTTTAAGAGCTCCCTTTTTGTGTTGGCCTCTTTGAGAACTTCCTCATTGGTCTGTTTGCTGTCCAGGGAACTTTCAACATTCTTCTGAGAAATCCCATCTCTGTGGCCTCTAATCGTCTTTTCATTTGTTTGTCTGCTGTCCATGATTCGTTTCCATAGGTCACAAATGGTTCTATATAACACCGATGAACTCTCTTTCTCATTTTTATTGACATAGATTTGTTGCATAAGATATTTTTCATTTTCTGAAATGCCATTTTGGCCTCAGCTATTCTGCTTTTTATTTCTGTGGTGCATCTTCCATCTGATGTTATTATTGTGCCCAAGTATTTGAAACGTTGTACTTGTTTCAGATTTGTCTCGTTTAGTTTTATTGACTTGCTCTTTTCATCACCAGCTCTTAAAAGGATAGGAACTTTTATGCGATGTGTCGCTATTTTACAACACGCCACGACATCTGTGCCTTCCGGCACGACATATGTCCCCCCGGCACAATGTCAATCATCATCATCAAGTACCGTACCTGTGACCATGTCTCTCCACAACTTTCGATCTCGACAGTTATTTATTTTTTCTGTTGTTGACCTTCTGCCAAGCCATTCTCTTAAGCTGTCTGGTATTTTTTTTCTCTTTGCTTCCCTCTATCTCTTCGTCCCTTAATTTTCCCAGTTGTTACAATATATTCCAGTTGTTCTCTTCTTATTACATGGCCAAAAAATGATGGTTGTTTCTGCCTAATATTGGAAATTAGGAAATTAAATTTTCATTACCCTTCTTAGCTGTCCATAGTATTCTCAACATTCTTCTGTAAAACCACATTTCTACAGACTCCAATGATTTTCTTTTCTGTTGTCCCATTGTTCATGATTCACATCCCTATGTTAAGAGTGGCTCTACGTAACATTTAATAACTTTTTATTGTTTCTATTGTCAAAAATGGATTGCATAGTATCTTCCTCATTTTTTAGAAAGATGCTTTTGCCTGAGCCATTCTGCGTCTCACCTCTGCTGTACATCTACCATCTGAGGTTAACATTGTTCCCAGATATTCAAATTTAATTGCCTGTTTTAATATTGTTCCACTTGTCTTTATTGTGCACTGTGGTGGTGACATTTTTTGTTGTTGTTACCACAATTGTGTCTGTTTGCTATTAAGGCCGAGTCCTTTATGATTATTTCTTTCACTATAATGTCTAACATTTCTTGTAACTCATTTTCACTCTTAGCGATTAAGACTGTACCATCAGCATACCATAGATTATTGATATTATGCCCTCCGATTGTTATTCCAGGTTCGATCAATTTAAACAAAATTCGAAGACATGATAAACATAGGAGAAACCAAACAACAACTGAGATCATGACATCATCGACACCAACATTGGCATAACAGAGGAGTACATCTTGTAACTGGGTCAAAGCTACCTCCACCTCTTCATAAACGTTGACATGGCAGTGACCACATTCTTCCTCGAGACGGTACATTCTTGGGAGAATTAGTTGGCACCACGCCAAGCCGCACATACTTTCCAGAACAATCTCCGGTAACTATTCTAGAGACTGGGAGAACCTCGAAGCCTTGCCGGATCAAACAAGAAAATCGCTACAGATTGAACTTGGACTCTACCGATTAGCAGCAAGCTCGCACCACTACACCACCGAGGCGCCATAGAACATTCTACAACTTTCTTTAAATTCAGTTTGAAAACGTTTTGCCCCAAAATAGTCCCCGAATGACCTGCTATGTAGCAATTAGTGCTGTACAGAATAATGGTCTAATGCCATGTTCTGTGAAATCACAATATATTATGTCATTTGTTATTCACAAACACTCAGTATGCTAGTAACACCTACACTGTCTGCAATTAAAAAACACTTGACATATGAACAACCACTGATGTTCCTAAATGTGTATGTGTCATAGATTCAGAGCCATGCGTGATAAATTAATAATACAACAACGCTTTTATCAGCATTTGGCAATTGCAGAATTCGTGCACTCGGATCCAGCATTTTGCTCGTACAACGCTCGGTTACAAATTAAAGACGACTACTTGACCTAAACTAAACGTGAATAGAGTTGAGAGACTTCTAATTGAACCAATGAACTTCCACGAGCGATCTTTACCACCAGGGAACGAGGCGTTCATGAGTGGTCAAACGAGTGGCCAGACATCGATGTAATCTATTTAAGCAAATATTTGTAGATCCTGTGGATTGCATTAATACCTTAACGGCAAGAGGTATTCCCTGACCTGCTATGGCAATTTAACACATTCTCCATAATTAACACATTCTCCGTAATTTAACACACTTCCCTTCTCTCCATCTACTTTGCCAACAGTTATATTTTTTATATAAAAAAAAATTACAACATATTCCGTCACGATGATGGACTAACATGAAGAATTGTGTGACAAAAACAAAAAAATAACGTGTCACACTGAAGAATAACATGTCACACAGAATAATACTCTGTCACAATGAAATAACAAGAGGTCACATTGAAAGTGTGAAAGGTGAAGTGTTACGGCCTGTATTATCATGCCATCTATCAAAACGTTATTTCTTTATTTTACTTCTCACGCTCTGTCTATCACTCCATCTCTTCTAATCTTTTATACATCCATTGTCATTTTTCTGTCCCTGCATACACACACTCTCTCTCAATATATATATATATATATATATATATATATATATATATATATAGATATATAGATATATAGATAGATAGATAGATTAGATAGATAGATAGATAGATAGAGAGAGAGAGAGAGAGAGAGAGAGAGTACACATAAATAAATATCTCAGTTTCTTTCCTCTCACTCTCTATTACATTTATCTCTCTGTGCCCTTCCTTTATGTTTCTCATTCCCGTCATCCCTTCTTTCTCTGTCTCTCTACTCCCGCTTTCACATCTGTACTATATCTCTGTCTCTACACTCTCTCACTCACATATCTGTCTCTACACTCTCTCACTCACATATCTGTCTCTATACTCTCTCACTCACATATCTGTCTCTACACTCTCTCACTCACATATCTGTCTCTACACTCTCTCTTTAGACAGAACTTGTGAGGGCCATATCTTCTTAAACATAATTTGTGAGGATCATAACTTCTTAAACATAACTTGTGAGGGCCATATCTTCTTAAACATAACTTGTGAGGGCCATATCTTCTTAAACATAACTTGTGAGGGCCATATCTTCTTAAACAGAACTTGTGAGGGCCATATCTTCTTAAACAGAACTTGTGAGGGCCATATCTTCTTAAACATAACTTGTGAGGATCATAACTTCTTAAACATAACTTGTGAGGGACATATCTTCTTAAAAGAACTTGTGAGGGAGGGACATAGCTTCTTAAACAGAACTTGTGAGGGCCGTATCTTCGTTAGCAGAGCTTGTGGGGGCTATTTCTCCTTAAGAAATTGTGAGAGTCATATCTTTTTAAGTACTTGTGTAGGCTGTATCTTTTTAAGAACTCGTGAGGGCCATATCTTCTTAAACAGAACTCGTGACAGCTATATCTTCTTCATCCCGTCTCAGCAACATCTGCTAACATGAAAGACAACTTAACAGAAACTCTTGGTAGTGACTATTCTGTCCACGGTTAAATTGTCTGGCTCATGTACCTGGCACGTGATAGATCAGCAAAATGTTCTTGTTGACTTTTATAGGGAACTAGTTATTGACTTGTATAGGGCACTAATTGTTGACTTTTATAGGTCACTAGTTATTGACTTGTATAGGGCACTAATTGTTGACTTTTATAGGTCACTAGTTATTGACTTGTATAGGGCACTAATTGTTGACTTGTATAGGGCACTATTTTTTACTTTTATAGGGCACTAGTTGTTGACTTGTATAGGGCACTAATTGTTGACTTGTATAGGGCACTATTTTTTTACTTTATAGGGCACTAGTTGTTGACTTGTATAGGGCACTAATTGTTGACTTGTATTCTACCTTTTTAGCTCCAAGTGGAGCTTAGGTCTTCAACAAACACTTTCCAAGTCGTTCAGTTTTTTGCCATTCTTTTAAGATCATTCCATTTTTTCCCCATCATCTTCATCTCTGCTTCTATCTGTCTTCTCCAAGAATTCCTTGATATTCCTCTTTGTCTTTTTCTCTGGAGATTCCAAAACAGGGCTTGTTGTGTAATACTCTCAGTTGACTTCCGCAGTGTGTGTCCTATCCAGCGCCATCGTCTTCGTTGTATCTCTTTATCCACCGGTATTTGACTGGCACATTTCCATAATTCTTTGTTTGTGATTTTGCCCTGCCATTTCCATTCTTTTATTCTGCGTAAGCATCCATTAATGAGATTGTTGACTTGTATATAGCACTACTAATTGTTGACTTGTATAGGGCACTTGTTGTTGGCTGGTATAGGGCACTAGTTGTTTTAAGAACCCAACAAACTCGTGTGTATTATTCCTGCGATCACGAGATCAGTCAGAGATGTCACATCATGATGTCGATGATGACATTCGAGATTGACAGGTCTCTCCAACAACGGGCTACGTCATTATAAGGTCAAAGTGCAGGACAACGTAAACTGGATTAGACGAGATTCCTGGCCTGTCGAAACTGGACGTCACCAGAATGACTTTAGTCGTAGGGATAAGTGCCTGGTGAGTGTCGTCGTCACTGATTGGTCGGTAAGAGGGTTAATGTTGTTATGTGATGAGGGTTTTAGTTTGGTCCACGTGGGTAGTTTGTGGATGTGTGGGTGGTGTTGTAAGAAGATAGAACTGACACAATGACAAACGGGCGTCACTTACAGTGACGTTTACAACATGACTTTGTAACAAAAATATCTCTTGAACTGTGCATTGCTCCACCACAACAGTTTATGTGTACCTCCTACTCTCTCTATCCTCTCCTGACAGCCCCATTTTTTTCCTGCCTCTAATTTCTTCTCCCAGTTATTTTTTTTCTTCAATATTTTATCTTAACTTATCATTTTTTTCTCTGGTCTCAGTTATTTTTTTCTTCAATATTTTATCTTAACTTATCATTTTTTTCTCTGGTCTCAGTTATTTTTTTTTCAAGATTTTATATTAACTTATCATTTGGTTCTCTGGTCTCAGTTATTTTTTTTTCAAGATTTTATATTAACTTATCATTTGGTTCTCTGGTCTCAGTTATTTTTTTTTCAAGATTTTATATTAACTTATCATTTGGTTCTCTGGTCTCAGTTATTTTTTTTCAAGATTTTATATTAACTTATCATTTGGTTCTCTGGTCTCAGTTATTTTTTTTTTCAAGATTTTATCTTAACTTATCATTTGGTTCTCTGGTCTCAGTTATTTTCAACTATTTTTCTTGTCCTATTTCGGTTAGTCGTCATTTATATTTGTATATATTTTCTGGTGTCTTCTCTTTAGGTTGGACTAAAAGAAAGAAAGACTAGATAGTTTTATATTTAAATAATTGTTCATTATTTCTGGACGATGTAGAGACAAATGAGAAGAGAACAGTGAGACAGAGAAGTTATACGAGTATCAGAACGTCTGGCATGAAGGCCACTCAAAGAAATGTCATCGGGAAAGTCTTGGAAATATGTCCGCTTGTCGAGTTTAAAGAAATAAAAAAAAAAAAACTAAAATGACTGACCAGCCCAAATAGGATGCACGCAACAATCATTGCTATTAATAGAGTCGGATTGAAATTACTTCTCGACAATCCATGCGGCGGGATATTGTTGTACATGTTGCACTACCAGAGAATGTGTGATTCGTTTTACAGATTAACTCTAGAAGCAAAGGTCCCAAACCTCAATTTTAAAACTTGCTGGTAAAGTCCACGAATCAATTCAGTGGAAGAGCTATGTTTACAGCAGTCGGAAAAAATGACAAATAGTCAACAGAAAAAAAAAACAAAGAACAATATATGGTCCTAAGCAGGATCGAACCCGTACTCCTTGACACTGCGCCTTGCCATGAAAAGCCAAACTCTAGGGAACACTACAAACTCGGCTAACTAAAAAAAATAGCTATCATTGCCGATGTCTTTCACGCAGGTGTTCTGTGTGCTGGTAAAGTCTGTCGTGTTTAGACCTCAGTCTGAATCAAATAGACAATAGACTGGACGTTTCTATCATGGTTCTAGGCGGCAAATGTCAACGGAAAATGTATGTGAGATTTTTTCTTCAATTCTTTCTAAATCTGTTCTTCATTGTGGATTTAGTTCCATAAAAAAGTACTCCCCCCCGCCCGCCCGCCCCCCCCCCCACCTCTTATCATTATTCTGTTTGTGGTCATTCTCAGAAATGAAGTCTGGTCGGCAGAAACCAATCAAACGTTACCTTTCCAGGTGTAGACTTCTGCAGGTAGCTATTCAGCAACAAGTCTCTACATTGTCTTTATTTACACATAATTTCTAAACCCGAATTTGTACCATGTGACTATCGGGGCCCTCGCGGCGGGGGAAGAACAGAGCCACTGTTACCTGTCACTGTTACCTGTCACTGTTACCTGTCACTGTTACCTGCCCCTGTTACCTGTCACTGTTACCTGTCACTGTTACCATGTTACCTATCACTGTTACCTGCCACTGTTACATGTCACTGTTACTTGCCCCTGTTACCTGTCACTGTTACCTGTCACTGTTATCTGCCACTGTTACCTGTCCCTGTTATCTGCCACTGTTACCTGTCACTGTTACCTGTCACTGTTACCTGTCCCTGTTATCTGCCACTGTTACCTGTCACTGTTACCTGTCACTGTTACCTGCCCCTGTTATTTGCCACTGTTACCTGTCCCTGTTATCTGCCACTGTTACCTACCACTGTTACCTGCCACTGTTAACTGTCACTGTTACCTGCCCCTGTTATCTGCCACTGTTACATGTCACTGTTACCTGCCCCTGTTACCTGTCACTGTTACCTGTCACTGTTACCTGTCACTGCTATCTGCCACTGTTACCTGCAACTGTTACCTGTCACTGTTACCTGTCACTGTTATCAGCCCCTGTTATCTGCCCCTGTTACCTGCCACTGTTATCTGCCCCTGTTACCTGCCACTGTTATCTGCCCCTGTTACCTGCCCCTGTTACCTGCCACTGTTACCTGCCACTGTTACCTGCCACTGTTACCTGCCACTGTTACCTGCCACTGTTATCTGCCCCTGTTACCTGCCCCTGTTACCTGCCACTGTTACTTGCCACTGTTACCTGCCACTGTTACCTGCCCCTGTTACCTGCCACTGTTACCTGCCCCTGTTACCTGCCACTGTTACCTGCCACTATTACCTGCCACTGTTACCTGCTACTGTTACCTGCCCCTGTTACCTGCCACTGTTACCTGCTACTGTTACCTGCCCCTGTTACCTGCCACTGTTATCTGCCCCTGTTACCTGCCACTGTTACCTGCCACTGTTACCTGTCACTGTTACCTGCCACTGTTACCTGCCACTGTTACCTGCCGCTGTTACCTGCCACTGTTACCTGTCCCTGTTACCTGTCACTGTTACCTGCCCCTGTTACCTGCCACTGTTACCTGCCACTGTTACCTGCTACGCTTATCGTAAGAGGCGACTACGCAGATTTTGAATCGTAGAGTGAGACTTGCATGGAGCGATCTTGTCCACATAATTTACCGCTGCATTTTGGGAAATGCTGTGACAAGTAATGGAGCAGATATGGGTAATTTCCGACTGCAATGAAACTGGTGTCATGGTTAGAATGAAATAGAATCTAAACGCATTCATTACAAGTTCTCCAGCATCCATGAACTACATCAATTCCAGGGAACTTTTCTTGGTGCGGCCTCTCACGTACCACCTAACGCTCTCACTGCGAGAAGAACTATGGCTCACACAAGTGGCCTTCCACGAGAAACTATGAGCAACCGGAGAAAATATCAATAGCACCGACCTGCTCGTGGCTCTGATTAGTTTGTTTCAAGGTATAAATGCGTAGCAAAGTCTGGCAGCTGCAGGGGCAGATTGTGAGACAGAATAATCAGGAGAAGATCTGTTTCGTCAACATATCTGCAAGTCTTTCTCTCCCATCGCTCTTGGAGCGTCCAAACATGAGCTGGCCTCATGGTGGTCAACGCTCAGCCAGCAAGTAAAAGTAGGTATAGAAGGCGCAAGCCGCGGTGCAGCTCTTAGATCGTCGTAAGTGTTGCACTAGCCAGCAAGTAAAAGTAGGTATAGAAGGCGCAAGACGCGGTGCAGCTCTTAGATCGTCGTAAGTGTTGCACTAGCCAGCAAGTAAAAGTAGGTATAGAAGGCGCAAGACGCGGTGCAGCTCTTAGATCGCCGTAAGTGTTGCACTAGCCAGCAAGTAAAAGTAGGTATAGAAGGCGCAAGACGCGGTGCAGCTCTTAGATCGTCGTAAGTGTTGCACTAGCCAGCAAGTAAAAGTAGGTATAGAAGGCGCTAGCCGCGGTGCAGCTCTTAGATTGTCGTAAGTATTGCACTAGCCAGCAAGTAAAAGTAGGTATAGAAGGCGCTAGACGCGGTGCAGCTCTTAGATCGTCGTAAGTGTTGCACTAGCCAGCAAGTAAAAGTAGGTATAGAAGGCGCTAGACGCGGTGCAGCTCTTAGATCGTCGTAAGTGTTGCACTAGCCAGCAAGTAAAAGTAGGTATAGAAGGCGCAAGACGCGGTGCAGCTCTTAGATTGTCGTACGTGTTGCACTAGCCAGCAAGTAAAAGTAGGTATAGAAGGCGCTAGACTCGGTGCAGCTCTTAGATTGTCGTACGTGTTGCACTAGCCAGCAAGTAAAAGTAGGTATAGAAGGCGCTAGACGCGGTGCAGCTCTTAGATCGTCGTAAGTGTTGCACTAGCCAGCAAGTAAAGTGTTGCACTAGCAGTGTGGGACCAATCGTTGCCGTGTTATAGAACGACACATTTAGCCAGCGATGTGCTCCCTACTCTCCCGAACTCAGTGAACTATGTATCAATTCGTTGTTTAAACGCTGGGTCGAGAGCTGTGATTAAACCCAAGAACAATGGAGCCTCCAGCCAGCACTAACCATCAGGATAACGACGGTCAACAAGTGTGCATGTGTTTGTGTCTTACTCTAGCTGCAAAGTTCACACATGTTCCTGACAGATGCAACTAAATCGCTGGAAGTGGCGGTGGACGGTGAGTTCAACACTTGAGGAGGTCACGACGTGAGACACAATTTTCGATTGACCTTGCACCTGATAATTTGCGATATAAAAATGGCAGCATTTTACGGTGAAATAGTTTCATAAACTATTGCTATAATTTATCATAATGACATCATCACATTCCAGGTATTCGCATTGCAAGTTATGAATGAAACATAGTTTTTGTTGCTAATTGACATTTTTTACAGTTTTTTTTTAAAAAAAAGCCTTTGTTTATATAAAGACGCAGAACATTGATTTAGAGAGGTGTTAGTAAAACTGGCCTCCAGTCTGTACTTCTATACGTTATAATAAAAAAAAGGAAACCCCATCTTATTTGTTAAACCACTGTTGTAATGGCAGCTATGGAAGTGATTGTTATAATAGCCTACTTCAAACACGTTACAAAGTCGAAACATGCCATTGTACGGTTGTAGTAGGCTTGACCTCCATAGACATTGAAGCTTATTTATTAGTAACGGCTTGAGTTATTTGAACTATATCACGGCTAAACTAGGGAATACGGTGGCAGGTTGTACACTGACATTGAGCTATTTCACGGCTATACTAGGGAATACGGTGGCTGGTTGTACACTGACATTGAACTATATCACGGCTATACTAGGGAATACGGTGGCTGGTTGTACACTGACATTGAACTCATTGAGCTGGAATGTGATTGTATTATGTATTCTGATCAAATATTACAGGAGTCGTGACCTCCGTTATCCTCCTCCGTATATCCGCCGCTGCTAGACGTCTACTTCCAAGAAGTAAACAAACAAAATAATCTAAAGCAGCTCTCTGTCTGTTGCAGCACCTCGAGTTCAACTTTATTGGGAAATCGGTATCAAATGGGATATAACTCGTGCTGGCTACAACACGCACAAGGGACATAACTACCCAAATTAATTATGAACCAAATTAATGAGCTAATTAACGTTATCTAATAATCCACGAAGAAGAACTTCAACATTACATTCGTAAAATCAATTTACAACTGTAAAACCTTAAAACATCTATTAAAAAGTTATAAGATATTGAAGTAGTAAACATATTTTGCGCACTTTGTGCAAGAACATTGATTCCTACTTCTCCCTTTTCATGAAATAAGCAGCGACTACTCCCAAGGATTCTTCGAATACGTTTATTCAATCAATAGCCCCGATAATTGGAGCACATTTGTCCAGATTTTCTACAGTCGCTCCCTTAAATGCATTTCTCTAGCGGGAATGACAAAATGTTCATAAAATATACACCACGAGCTGGTACAAATATAAAAGTAGTGTTTGTGTGGTTTGTAGAAATGGAAATATTAAAGTGCAGGTCTGGTTAAAGAAATGAACCTTGGTTGTGGAGATGGCACTCGATGATGATGACCAGTAGTGGAACTCGGTAATTAATAATAATACTTGGTAGACAGGAAATCTACAGACTCCGCAGCAACACAAGATGTTAAAACATGTTGTCAGTGAAATAAGCAGATCAGAAAAAATGGAATGATATCAAATTAAGAACACGCATGATTGACAATGGCATCCATTATGTCATGGGAGAGTTGTGATAAGTAAATGAGAGTTGATGTATCAAATATGACATGGAAAAAGTTGTTATCTGTTGACCGAGATGAGAGTTGATGTATCGCATAAAATATAGAAGGATGAGTTATCAATGAATCGTGATGGAGATCGATGTACCAAAGGGAACGTAGAAAACAAGTGTCATGTGTAAATATTGATGGAGGTTGTTGTACCAAGGGAACATAGAAAACAAGTGTCATGTGTAAATATTGATGAAGATGAATGTACCAAGGGGAACATAGAAAACAAGTGTCATGTGTAAATATTGATGAAGATGAATGTACCAAGGGGAACATAGAAAACAAGTGTCATGTGTAAATATTGATGAAGATGAATGTACCAAAGGGAACATAGAAAACAAGTGCCATGTGTAAATATTGATGAAGATGAATGTACCAAGGGGAACATAGAAAACAAGTGTCATGTGTAAATATTGATGAAGATGAATGTACCAAGGGGAACATAGAAAACAAGTGTAATGTGTAAATATTGATGAAGATGAATGTACCAAGGGGAACGTAGAAAACAAGTGTCATCTACAAATATTGATGGAGGTTGATGTACCAAAGCTCACTCGTGATGCCAGTTTCCTTATTAAGGCTCACTTACAAGTAGTGAATATACACCTGGGACATACTATACACAGTGATGAAAAATGTACAACTGAAATAAACAAAAGAAAAGGAATGGCAAAAAGTAATTTTAAATGTCATGAAAAATATACTAACATCAAAACAAATTATACCAGGGATAAAACTAAAAATAGCCAAATATAATATCTTCTCAACATTCCTGTATGGTGCAGAAACATGGACATTTGACAAGAAAACAGAACAGATAATTGAAGCCTTTGATATGTGGATATATAGAGGAATAGGTATAATTGGATGGAAAGAAAAGAAAACAAACGATGAAGTCTTAAAACAAGTATAATGAAAAGACAACTACTAAATACAATTCAAACAAGACAAATGAAATTTTTGGGACATGTTAAAAGACACAACAGCCTACTAAAAGTTATCTTGGAAGGGAAAATGCAAGGTAAAAGAGACAGAGGCAGATCAAGACTAACGTGGACGGGTAACATCAAAAGATGGACAAGTCAGCCTATGACAACCTGCACCATCAAAGCAAGAGACTGAGTGGAATGGCGTTCCATGGTAGCCAACCTTGGTTGTGGAGATGGCACTCGATGATGATGACCAGTAGTGGAACTCGGTAATTAATAATAATACTTGGTAGACAGGAAATCTACAGACTCCGCAGCAACACAAGATGTTAAAACATGTTGTCAGTGAAATAAGCAGATCAGAAAAAATAAAGAAAGTAAAACAGAGCGACATGTCGACGGGGCCGAGTTGTGGCATCACTAACGAAGGAGGAAAAACACCAACAAGAACAACAACACGAAGAACAACAACACAAAGAAGAAGAATAACAATAAGAGGAAGAAGAACAACAACAGCACGAACAACACGAAGAACAACAACAAAAACAAGAACATCACGAATAACAACAACGGCAACAACAACAAGAACATCGCGATAATAACAACAACAAGAACATCACGAATAACAACAACAAGTAGAAGAACATCACGAAGAAGAATAAGAACAACAACAACAACAACAAGAACATCGCGATAATAACAACAACAAGAACATCACGAATAACAACAACAACAAGAACATCGCGATAATAACAACAACAAGAACATCACGAATAACAACAACAACAAGAACATCACGAATAACAACAACAAGAACATCACGAATAACAACAACAACAAGAACATCGCGATAATAACAACAACAAGAACATCACGAATAACAACAACAAGAACATCGCGATAATAACAACAACAAGAACATCACGAATAACAACAACAACAAGAACATCACGAATAACAACAACAATAAGAACATCACGAATAACAACAACAACAAGAACATCACGAATAACAACAACAAGAACATCACGAAGAAGAATAAGAACAATAACAACAACAAGAACATCGCGATAATAACAACAACAAGAACATCGCGATAATAACAACAACAAGAACATCACGAATAACAACAACAACAAGAACATCACGAATAACAACAACAACAAGAACATCACGAATAACAACAACAACAAGAACATCACGAATAACAACAACAACAAGAACATCACGAATAACAACAACAACAAGAACATCACGAATAACAACAACAACACGAACATCACGAATAACAACAACAACAAGAATAACAACAACAACAAGAACATCACGAATAACAACAACAACAAGAACATCGCGATAATAACAACAACAACAAGAATAACAACAACAACAAGAACATCACGAATAACAACAACAACAAGAACATCGCGATAATAACAACAACAACAAGAATAACAACAACAACAAGAACATCACGAATAACAACAACAACAAGAACATCACGAATAACAACAACAACAAGAACATCACGAATAACAACAACAACAAGAACATCACGAATAACAACAACAACAAGAACATCGCGATAATAACAACAACAACAAGAATAACAACAACAACAAGAACGTCACGAATAACAACAACAACAAGAACATCACGAATAACAACAACAACAAGAACATCACGAATAACAACAACAACAAGAACATCACGAATAACAACAACAACAAGAACATCACGAATAACAACAACAACAAGAACATCACGAATAACAACAACAACAAGAACATCACGAATAACAACAACAACAAGAACATCACGAATAACAACAACAACAAGAACATCACGAATAACAACAACAACAACAAGAACATCACGAATAACAACAACAACAAGAATAACAACAACAACAAGAACATCACGAATAATAACAACAACAAGAACATCACGAATAACAACAACAACAAGAACATCGCGATAATAACAACAACAAGAACATCACGAAAAACAACAACAACAAGAACATCACGAATAACAACAACAACAAGAACATCGCGATAATAACAACAACAAGAACATCACGAATAACAACAACAACAAGAACATCACGAATAACAACAACAACACGAACATCACGAATAACAACAACAACAAGAACATCGCGATAATAACAACAACAAGAACATCGCGATAATAACAACAACAAGAACATCACGAATAACAACAACAACAAGAACATCACGAATAACAACAACAACAAGAATAACAACAACAACAAGAACATCACGAATAACAACAACAACAAGAACATCACGAATAACAACAACAACAAGAACATCGCGATAAGAACAACAACAAGAACATCACGAATAACAACAACAACAAGAACATCACGAATAACAACAACAACAAGAACATCGCGATAATAACAACAACAAGAACATCACGAATAACAACAACAACAAGAACATCACGAATAACAACAACAACACGAACATCACGAATAACAACAACAACAAGAACATCGCGATAATAACAACAACAAGAACATCGCGATAATAACAACAACAAGAACATCACGAATAACAACAACAACAACACGAACATCACGAATAACAACAACAACAACAAGAACATCACGAATAACAACAACAACAAGAACATCACGAATAACAACAACAACAAGAACATCACGAATAACAACAACAACAAGAACATCGCGATAATAACAACAACAACAACAAGAACATCGCGATAATAACAACAACAAGAACATCACGAATAACAACAACAACACGAACATCACGAATAACAACAACAACAAGAACATCACGAATAACAACAACAACAACAAGAACATCACGAATAACAACAACAACAAGAACATCACGAATAACAACAACAACAAGAACATCACGAATAACAACAACAACAAGAACATCACGAATAACAACAACAACAAGAACATCACGAATAACAACAACAACACGAACATCACGAATAACAACAACAACAAGAATAACAACAACAACAAGAACATCACGAATAACAACAACAACAAGAACATCACGAATAACAACAACAACAAGAACATCACGAAGAAGAAGAAGAAGAAGAAGAACAACAACAACAACAACAACAAGAACATCGCGAATAACAACAACAACAAGAATAACAACAACAAGAATAACAACAACAAGAATAACAACAATACGAAGAACAACAACAATGAGAAGAAGAAGGACAACAACAACAACAAAAGGAATAAGAAGTAGATGAACAAAATGAAAAGCGTCAGATTCAAGCACGGAGAAGATTGTTTAGAAGCACCTTAGAGTTTAGCACACACACACCACACACATGCAGCAATTATTGATTGCAGCAATAATTGTCCTGCTGCTGTATTTAAGGTTTGTCTTCCCAAAGAACATAATTCAATACTTTTATTGCTGAGGACAATTCAGCCAGGGTAATGAACGGTCACGCCCCTGCTATCACGTGACGCAGCCCTGGCACAAAGCAGACATTATATCCCCCGATGTACTGCTCCCTTCTACAACAGAAAGTACATACTCCTGTCGAGACTCGCACAATAATTGGAGCTTCAGAAACTGCGGACTCTTAAACGTATGCTTTGTTGTTTTCTGCTAGTAATTATTTTTTGCAATAATTAATATTCTATACCACAGGTCGTGTCACGAATTGAATTATATCTACAGCCAACGAGTCCATATTTTAAAAGCGCATAGACGTGTCTTTAAAAAAGAATTGAGATCGTATCATATTTAAATTGAATTGCTAACTAAAATATTCGACCAATCGTTGTTCTTGAATGTTTCTTTTCGGTAGCGTCACGTGACGTCTAATAGCCAATAATCGTTTTATAAGTGTAGTTTTATTTTATTTTTAATGATGGTTTATTATCTGACGCTACAGCGATGCGCTCGTGGTACGACACTCTCATCTTGTGTTCACTGTTGCTATGTGAATTTGTTTGAGAATTTCTCGTGAATATCCACTTGAAGTTAGTACAATATTCAACCCACCGTATAATGGGTACCAGAGATAATCTCTGTGAATGGAAGGCGGGAGGGGGGGGGGGGGGGGGGAGGAGCCACGCCCAACATCATGGAGCTGTGGCAATGACGTCACTAGTATTTCTTTCAACATCATGTGCCATACCGGTTGACGTAGGCGATCATGTCCTTCCACATTTCTCTATCTACAGTACATCGTATCGATTCTGTTGACTGTTTTCCATCCCATGACACCAAGATACCCAGTATCGTCTCTCTTTGTCGTCCGCGATCTCTCTTTCCCTTATTTTGCCAGTTGTAACCAAGTATTCCAAATTTCCTCTTCTCACTATGTGCCTGAAAAATGTTGATTGTTTCTTTCTGATGTCATTTTAGGAGTTCTCATATTGTGCTGGTCTCTTTGAGATTTTCATCGTTGGTCTTTTTAGCTGTCCATGGAACTTTCAGCATTTTTCTGAGAAATCCCATCTCTGTGGTCTCTGATAGTCTTTTCATTTGTTTGTCTACTGTCCATGATTAGCTTCCATAAAAAAGAATTGGCCCTATTATTATTGACCGCTGAACTCTCTTTCTCACTTCTGTTGAGACAGGCTAGAAAATCAAGACATTTTCTAAAAACTACTTCGCCTCCTTACAAGGGGTAGGGTTCGATCCCAACCGACGGCTTCCGGGTTCACCCAGCCTTAAATGGGTACCGGATTTTTTTCTGGGAAAGTAAAGCAGCACCGGCGTAATACCGACCACATTACCCAAAATTCATGTACTGAAGGTCTGTAAAATATAGGGTCACTAACACCATATTTCCCTAAACGCCACTTGGCGTGACGGGGGTACTTTACTTTTTCTTTATTTACTTCACCTACTTCATTACCCAACGGTCATTGCTCGGGAACTCACTTGATCATTTACTAAAGTAAATGTAATGAATTGTTCCTGCCTTGTAAAAAATAATAATAATAATAATTAATAGAATGATTCACTGGGATCACTCTTCGTCATCAAATTCTCATTTCCCGACATCGAATTCTCATTTCTTGCCCTTAATTTCTCATTTAAAGCTCCTCATTTCTCATCCATCACCACCAATTTTCTCCTGTGTCTATTCATTTCTGTTAAACTCTCAACACACAACCAAATGTTCCAGGAAATCATTCATCATCCCCCCTCACAATGATTCACAGTCCTAGCGAATAGGACATTAGGTCGTGGAACTTGTTGACGCTGAGTTCGGCTGATTTCAACAGAAGAAATGATAAGACAACAAAATGTTGGCTGCGAAGATTGGCCAAAGAAGAAACGAGCACCTCGAAGAAGAACAACAACATAGAAAATAAATTATAACCTAGGAGATCAAACAGAGAAAATAAATTAGTACCTATGAGATCAGCCTGGGAAAATAAATTAGGACCTAGGAGATCAGGCATATAAAATAAATTAGGACTTAGGAGATCAGAGAAAATAAATTAGGACCTTGTAGATAAGACATATAAAATATATTAGGACTTAGGAGATCAGAGAAATTAAATTAGGACCTAGGAGAAAAGACATATAAAATAAATTAGGACTTAGGAGATCAGAGAAATTAAATTAGGACCTACGAGATCAGACAGAGGAAATAAATTAGGACCTAGGAGATCAGACATATAAAATAAATTAGGACCTAGGAGATCAGACAGAGAAAATAAATTAGGACCTAGGAGATCAGACATATAAAATAAATTAGGACCTACGAGATCAGACAGAGAAAATAAACTAGGACCTAGGAGATCAGAGAAAATAAATTAGGACCTAGGAGATCAGAGAAAATAAATTAGGACCTAGGAGATCAGAGAAAATAAATTAGGACCTAGGAGATCAGATAAAGAAAAGAAGTGTTGGCCGTGAAGATTTGACATCGACGTGATGAGGACATTAAAGATGAAAGAGGGAATAAGTTATGAGGACAGAGAAATGATGTGAAGATGGCAGAGAAAGAACTCATCAATCGATACTTAACATATGTCCCTGTTTACAGGCTATTGAATATCAAAGGAATTATCTTTAAGGAAAGGGATAGGGTGGAGTGAGTGGACGATAGGGTGGAGTGAGTGGCGGATAGGGTGGAGTGAGTGCAGGATAAGGTGGAGTAAGTGGAGGATAGGGTGCAGTGAGTGGAAGATAGGGTGGAGTGAGTGAAGGATAGGGTGGAGTGAGTGCAGGATAAGGTGGAGTAAGTGGAGGATAGGGTGGAGTGAGTGCAGGATAAGGTGGAGTGAGTGGCGGATAGGGTGGAGTGAGTGCAGGATAAGGTGGAGTAAGTGGAGGATAGGGTGGAGTGAGTGCAGGATAAGGTGGAGTAAGTGGAGGATAGGGTGGAGTGAGTGGAGGATAGGGTGGAGTAAGTGGCGGATAAGGTGGAGTGAGTGCAGGATAAGGTGGAGTAAGTGGAGGATAGGGTGGAGTGAGTGCAGGATAAGGTGGAGTGAGTGGCGGATAGGGTGGAGTGAGTGGACGATAGGGTGGAGTGAGTGGCGGATAGGGTGGAGTGAGTGGAAGATAAGGTACAGTGAGTGGAAAATAGGGTGGAGTGAGTGGAGGATAAGGTGGAGTGAGTGGAGGATAGGGTGGAGTGAGTGGAAGATAAGGTGGAGTGAGTGAAGGAAGAGATATATTTAGCGAAGGAAGAGATGGATTAAGTGAGGGAAGAGATGGATTGATTGAAGGAAGAGATGGATTGAAATGAAGGAAGGGATGGATTGAGTGAAGGAAGAGATGGATTGAGTGAAGGAAGGGATGGATTGAGTGAAGGAAGGGATGGATTGAGTGAAGGAAGGGATGGATTGAGTGAAGGAAGGGATGGATTGAGTGAAGGAAGAGATGGATTGAGTGAAGGAAGAGATGGATTGAGTAAAGGAAGGGATGGTTTGAGTGAAGGAAGGGATGGATTGAGTGAAGGAAGAGATGGATTGAGTGAAGGAAGAGATGGATTGAGTGAAGGAAGAGATGGATTGAGTGAAGGAAGAGATTGGTTGAGTGAAGGAAGAGATGGATTGAGTGAAGGAAGAGATGGATTGAGTGAAGGAAAAGATGGATTGAGTGAAGGAAGAGATGGGTTGAGTGAAGGAAGAGATGGGTTGAGTGAAGGAAGAGATGGATTGAGTGAAGGAAGAGATGGATTGAGTAAAGGAAGAGATGGATTGAGTGAAGGAAGAGATGGATTGAGTGAAGGAAGAGATGGATTGAGTGAAGGAAGAGATGGATTGAGTAAAGGAAGAGATGGATTGAGTGAAGGAAGAGATGGATTGAGTGAAGGAAGAGATGGATTGAGTGAAGGAAGAGATGGATTGAGTGAAGGAAGAGATGGATTGAGTGAAGGAAGAGATGGATTGAGTGAAGGAATGGAGGATGGATTGAGTGAAGGAAGAGATGGATTGAGTGAAGGAAGGGATGGATTGAGTAAAGGAAGGGATGGATTAAGTGAAGGAAGGGATGGATTGAGTGAAGGAAGGGATGGATTGAGTGAAGGAAGGGAGAATGGAACGAGTGAAGAAAGGGATTGATTGAGTAAAGGAAGTGATGGATTGAGTGAAGGAAGGAACGATGGATTGAGTGAAGGAAGGGATGGATTGAGTGAAGGAAATGATGAATTAAGAATAACGGTAAAAATAGAGAAAATTTAGCGAAAGTAAGACAAGGGAGAGGATCAATGAACGAATTTTGAAAATGAGAAGAAAAGAGTAAAGAAATGTTTGAGGATGAAGACTGATGAACAAAGAAACGGATAAAACAAAAGTTTAAAAATACAAGAAATCTGAAATGTACATTTAAAAATAGGGAAAATAGATTCATAACATCAATTAGGGGGTGAGGTCGGGGGGTTTTGTAGGGAAAATTAAATTGTAGGGAAAGTAAGAATGCCATTAAAGATTAGAATGATAGAAAGGGTAATTGCAGGAAGGAAAACAATGAGCGTATAGAGACAAGAAAGAGAAGGCTGAATGAGGCGGTAACGTGCAGCGAGAAATATGAAGCGAGAATATTTGTGCATTATGTCAGTTCTGTGAGCACATTAGTGGTGCCTTAGCTCAACAATTGTTTGTGATCGCCTAGGCGGTGTGTGAGTACACGACTGGCGCGCATGGGAGAGCACAGAGCAGCTCTCCAGGTGAGACATTTCACACACCAGCGCTCCGGTTAAATGTCAGCAACAGGGTGGGCCTCAGCTCCACTCTCTCGACCACACCCATCAACAAATCAATCCTGATAAATCGTCAAACATAACTTCCAATTATTGCGTGTTTTTGTCAATCAAACATATTGAGGAGGGATACATGTAGATGAGATTGAATGCAGATTTCCTTCAGTTTCACCAATGGACATTGCAATCAGCAATATGAAGCTCTTTGTGCAGAGCTGCGCAGTAGGAGGTAATCTGATCATCATCAGAAGACCTCCCGTCGAGCAAGTGTTTCGGTCCTTTAGCGTTTTGACACTCTAGTGGAGTCATGACTCCCAGGCGTCGACCTCCTGCTGCATTGACTCTAAAGCTGAAGATATATTCGGCACAAAATAACTGCACTTACTCTAGGCTACACTTCTGTTTGAATATACGGACTGTCCTTCGGTCCTCTTTTCGTTCTTAAGTTCTCTATACAATATTTGTTTGGGTATACGATTGTTTGTCATTCTTCTTACATGACCCGGCCACCTTAGTGTCCGAGTTCTAATTGTTGCCTTGATGGATGGGAGTTTGACTCGTTGTAAGACATTAGAGTTGGTTACTTTGTCCTGCCATGATGGATGGGAGTTTGACTCGTTGTAAGACATTAGAGTTGGTTACTTTGTCCTGCCATGATGGATGGGAGTTTGGCTCGTTGTAAGACATTAGAGTTGGTTACTTTGTCCTGCCATGATGGATGGGAGTTTGACTCGTTGTAAGACATTAGAGTTGGTTACTTTGTCCTGCCATGATGGATGGGAGTTTGACTCGTTGTAAGACATTAGAGTTGGTTACTTTGTCCTGCCATGATGGATGGGAGTTTGACTCGTTGTAAGACATTATAGTTGGTTACTTTGTCCTGCCATGATGGATGGGAGTTTGACTCGTTGTAAGACATTATAGTTGGTTACTTTGTCCTGCCATGATGGATGGGAGTTTGACTCGTTGTAAGACATTATAGTTGGTTACTTTGTCCTGCCATGATGGATGGGAGTTTGACTCGTTGTAAGACATTAGAGTTGGTTACTTTGTCCTGCCATGATGGATGGGAGTTTGACTCGTTGTAAGACATTAGAGTTGGTTACTTTGTCCTGCCATGATGGATGGGAGTTTGACTCGTTGTAAGACATTAGAGTTGGTTACTTTGTCCTGCCATGATGGATGGGAGTTTGACTCGTTGTAAGACATTAGAGTTGGTTACTTTGTCCTGCCATGATGGATGGGAGTTTGACTCGTTGTAAGACATTAGAGTTGGTTACTTTGTCCTGCCATGATGGATGGGAGTTTGACTCGTTGTAAGACATTATAGTTGGTTACTTTGTCCTGCCATGATGGATGGGAGTTTGACTCGTTGTAAGACATTATAGTTGGTTACTTTGTCCTGCCATGATGGATGGGAGTTTGACTCGTTGTAAGACATTATAGTTGGTTACTTTGTCCTGCCATGATGGATGGGAGTTTGACTCGTTGTAAGACATTATAGTTGGTTACTTTGTCCTGCCATGATGGATGGGAGTTTGACTCGTTGTAAGACATTATAGTTGGTTACTTTGTCCTGCCATGATGGATGGGAGTTTGACTCGTTGTAAGACATTATAGTTGGTTACTTTGTCCTGCCATGATGGATGGGAGTTTGACTTGTTGTAAGATATTATAGTTGGTTACTTTGTCCTGCCATGATGGATGGGAGTTTGACTTGTTGTAAGATATTATAGTTGGTTACTTTGTCCTGCCATGATGGATGGGAGTTTGACTTGTTGTAAGATATTATAGTTGGTTACTTTGTCCTGCCATGATGGATGGGAGTTTGACTCGTTGTAAGATATTATAGTTGGTTACTTTGTCCTGCCATGATGGATGGGAGTTTGACTTGTTGTAAGATATTATAGTTGGTTACTTTGTCCTGCCATAATGGATGGGAGTTTGACTCGTTGTAAGACATTAGAGTTGGTTACTTTGTCCTGCCATAATGGATGGGAGTTTGACTCGTTGTAAGACATTAGAGTTGGTTACTTTGTCCTGACATGATGGATGGGAGTTTGACTCGTTGTAAGACATTAGAGTTGGTTACTTTGTCCTGCCATGATGGATGGGAGTTTGACTTGTTGTAAGACATTAGAGTTGGTTACTTTGTCCTGCCATAATGGATGGGAGTTTGACTCGTTGTAAGACATTAGAGTTGGTTACTTTGTCCTGCCATAATGGATGGGAGTTTGACTCGTTGTAAGACATTAGAGTTGGTTACTTTGTCCTGACATGATGGATGGGAGTTTGACTTGTTGTAAGACATTAGACTTGGTTACTTTGTCCTGACATGATGGATGGGAGTTTGACTCGTTGTAAGACATTAGAGTTGGTTACTTTGTCCTGCCATGATGGATGGGAGTTTGACTCGTTGTAAGACATTATAGTTGGTTACTTTGTCCTGCCATGATGGATGGGAGTTTGACTCGTTGTAAGACATTATAGTTGGTTACTTTGTCCTGCCATGATGGATGGGAGTTTGACTCGTTGTAAGACATTATAGTTGGTTACTTTGTCCTGCCATGATGGATGGGAGTTTGACTCGTTGTAAGACATTATAGTTGGTTACTTTGTCCTGCCATGATGGATGGGAGTTTGACTCGTTGTAAGACATTATAGTTGGTTACTTTGTCCTGCCATGATGGATGGGAGTTTGGCTCGTTGTAAGACATTATAGTTGGTTACTTTGTCCTGCCATGATGGATGGGAGTTTTACTCGTTGTAAGACATTATATTTAGTTACTTTGTCCTGCCATGATGGATGGGAGTTTGACTCCTTGTAAGACATTAGAGTTGTTTACTTTGTCCTGCCATGATGGATGGGAGTTTGGCTCGTTGTAAGACATTAGAGTTGGTTACTTTGTCCTGCCATGATGGATGGGAGTTTGACTCGTTGTAAGACATTATATTTAGTTACTTTGTCCTGCCATGATGGATGGGAGTTTGACTCGTTGTAAGACATTAGAGTTGGTTACTTTGTCCTGACTTGATGGATGGGAGTTTGACTCCTTGTAAGACATTAGAGTTGGTTACTTTGTCCTGCCATGATGGATGGGAGTTTGACTCGTTGTAAGACATTATAGTTGGTTACTTTGTCCTGCCATGATGGATGGGAATTTGGCTCGTTGTAAGACATTAGAGTTGGTTACTTTGTCCTGCCATGATGGATGGGAGTTTGACTCGTTGTAAGACATTAGAGTTGGTTACTTTGTCCTGCCATGATGGATGGGAGTTTGACTTGTTGTAAGACATTAGAGTTGGTTACTTTGTCCTGCCATAATGGATGGGAGTTTGACTCGTTGTAAGACATTAGAGTTGGTTACTTTGTCCTGCCATAATGGATGGGAGTTTGACTCGTTGTAAGACATTAGAGTTGGTTACTTTGTCCTGACATGATGGATGGGAGTTTGACTTGTTGTAAGACATTAGAGTTGGTTACTTTGTCCTGCCATGATGGATGGGAGTTTGACTCGTTGTAAGACATTATAGTTGGTTACTTTGTCCTGCCATGATGGATGGGAGTTTGACTCGTTGTAAGACATTATAGTTGGTTACTTTGTCCTGCCATGATGGATGGGAGTTTGACTCGTTGTAAGACATTATAGTTGGTTACTTTGTCCTGCCATGATGGATGGGAGTTTGACTCGTTGTAAGACATTATAGTTGGTTACTTTGTCCTGCCATGATGGATGGGAGTTTGACTCGTTGTAAGACATTATAGTTGGTTACTTTGTCCTGCCATGATGGATGGGAGTTTGGCTCGTTGTAAGACATTATAGTTGGTTACTTTGTCCTGCCATGATGGATGGGAGTTTTACTCGTTGTAAGACATTATATTTAGTTACTTTGTCCTGCCATGATGGATGGGAGTTTGACTCCTTGTAAGACATTAGAGTTGTTTACTTTGTCCTGCCATGATGGATGGGAGTTTGGCTCGTTGTAAGACATTAGAGTTGGTTACTTTGTCCTGCCATGATGGATGGGAGTTTGACTCGTTGTAAGACATTATATTTAGTTACTTTGTCCTGCCATGATGGATGGGAGTTTGACTCGTTGTAAGACATTAGAGTTGGTTACTTTGTCCTGACTTGATGGATGGGAGTTTGACTCCTTGTAAGACATTAGAGTTGGTTACTTTGTCCTGCCATGATGGATGGGAGTTTGACTCGTTGTAAGACATTATAGTTGGTTACTTTGTCCTGCCATGATGGATGGGAATTTGGCTCGTTGTAAGACATTAGAGTTGGTTACTTTGTCCTGCCATGATGGATGGGAGTTTGACTCGTTGTAAGACATTAGAGTTGGTTACTTTGTCCTGCCATGATGGATGGGAGTTTGACTCGTTGTAAGACATTAGAGTTGGTTACGTTGTCCTGCCATGATGGATGGGAGTTTGTCTCGTTGTAAGACATTAGAGTTGGTTACGTTGTCCTGCCATAATGGATGGGAGTTTGACTCGTTGTAAGACATTAGAGTTTGTTACTTTGTCCTGCCATGATGGATGGGAGTTTGACTCGTTGTAAGACATTAGAGTTGGTTACGTTGTCCTGCCATGATGGATGGGAGTTTGGCTCGTTGTAAGACATTAGAGTTGGTTACTTTGTCCTGCCATGATGGATGGGAGTTTGACTCGTTGTAAGACATTAGAGTTGGTTACGTTGTCCTGCCATGATGGATGGGAGTTTGACTCGTTGTAAGACATTAGAGTTGGTTACGTTGTCCTGCCATGATGGATGGGAGTTTGGCTCGTTGTAAGACATTAGACTTGGTCACTTTGTCCTGCCATGATGGATGGGAGTTTGGCTCGTTGTAAGACATTAGAGTTGGTTAATTTGTCCTGCCATGATGGATGGGAGTTTGACTCGTTGTAAGACATTAGAGTTGGTTACGTTGTCCTGCCATGATGGATGGGAGTTTGACTCGTTGTAAGACATTAGAGTTGGTTACTTTGTCCTGCCATGATGGATGGGAGTTTGACTCGTTGTAAGACATTAGAGTTGGTTACTTTGTCCTGCCATGATGGATGGGAGTTTGACTCGTTGTAAGACATTAGAGTTGGTTACTTTGTCCTGCCATGATGGATGGGAGTTTGACTCGTTGTAAGACATTAGAGTTGGTTACTTTGTCCTGCCATGATGGATGGGAGTTTGACTCGTTGTAAGACATTAGAGTTGGTTACTTTGTCCTGCCATGATGGCTGGGAGTTTGACTCTTTGTAAGACATTAGAGTTGGTTACTTTGTCCTGCCATGATGGATGGGAGTTTGACTCTTTGTAAGACATTAGAGTTGGTTACTTTGTCCTGCCATGATGGATGGGAGTTTGACTCTTTGTAAGACATTAGAGTTGTTTACTTTGTCCTGCCATGATGGATGGGAGTTTGACTCTTTGTAAGACATTAGAGTTGGTTACTTTGTCCTGCCATGATGGATGGGAGTTTGACTCTTTGTAAGACATTAGAGTTGTTTACTTTGTCCTGCCATAATGGATGGGAGTTTGACTCTTTGTAAGACATTAGAGTTGGTTACGTTGTCCTGCCATGATGGATGGGAGTTTGACTCGTTGTAAGACATTAGAGTTGGTTACGTTGTCCTGCCATGATGGATGGGAGTTTGACTCGTTGTAAGACATTAGAGTTGGTTACGTTGTCCTGCCATGATGGATGGGAGTTTGACTCGTTGTAAGACATTAGAGTTGGTTACGTTGTCCTGCCATGATCGATGGGAGTTTGACTCTTTGTAAGACATTAGAGTTGGTTACGTTGTCCTGCCATGATGGATGGGAGTTTGACTCGTTGTAAGACATTAGAGTTGGTTACTTTGTCCTGCCATAATGGATGGGAGTTTGACTCGTTGTAAGACATTAGAGTTGGTTACTTTGTCCTGCCATAATGGATGGGAGTTTGACTCGTTGTAAGACATTAGAGTTGGTTACTTTGTCCTGCCATAATGGATGGGAGTTTGACTCGTTGTAAGACATTAGAGTTGGTTACTTGTCCTGCCATGATGAATGGGAGTTTGACTCGTTGTAAGACATTAGAGTTGGTTACTTTGTCCTGCCATAATGGATGGGAGTTTGACTCGTTGTAAGACATTACAGTTGGTTAGGTCAAGGATTAACAGGAAGCAGATATCCAGTTAGGCTGATGTTAGCAGCATATTAGAAAATAGCAGTCCGTCGAGTTCCATTGCATGTCGTCCGTCGAGTCCCATTCCGTGCAGTCCGTTAAGTCCCATTCCGTGCAGTCCGTTGAGTCCCATTCCGTGCAGTCCGTTGAGTCCCATTCCGTGCAGTCCGTTAAGTCCCATTCCGTGCAGTCCGTTAAGTCCCATTCCGTGCAGTCCGTTGAGTCCCATTCCGTGCAGTCCGTTGAGTCCCATTCCGTGCAGTCCGTTAAGTCCCATTCCGTGCAGTCCGTTGAGTCCCATTCCGTGCAGTCCGTTAAGTCCCATTCCGTGCAGTCCGTTGAGTCCCATTCCGTGCAGTCCGTCGAGTCCCATTCCGTGCAGTCCGTTAAGTCCCATTCCGTGCAGTCCGTCGAGTCCCATTTCGTGTCGTCCGTCGAGTCCCATTCCGTGCAGTCCGTCGAGTCCCATTTCGTGTCGTCCGTCGAGTCCCATTCCGTGCAGTCCGTTGAGTCCCATTCCGTGCAGTCCGTTGAGTCCCATTCCGTGCAGTCCGTCGAGTCCCATTTCGTGTCGTCCGTCGAGTCCCATTCCGTGCAGTCCGTCGAGTCCCATTTCGTGCCGTCCGTCGAGTCCCATTTCGTGCCGTCCGTCGAGTCCCATTTCGTGCCGTCCGTCGAGTCCCATTTCGTGCCGTCCGTCGAGTCCCATTTCGTGTCGTCCGTCGAGTCCCATTTCGTGCCGTCCGTCGAGTCCCATTTCGTGTCGTCCGTCGAGTCCCATTTCGTGCCGTCCGTCGAGTCCCATTTCGTGCCGTCCGTCGAGTCCCATTTCGTGTCGTCCGTCGAGTCCCATTTCGTGCCGTCCGTCGAGTCCCATTTCGTGTCGTCAGTCGAGTCCCATTTCGTGCCGTCCGTCGAGTCCCATTTCGTGTCGTCCGTCGAGTCCCATTTCGTGTCGTCCGTCGAGTCCCATTTCGTGCCGTCCGTCGAGTCCCATTTCGTGTCGTCCGTCGAGTCCCATTTCGTGCCGTCGGGTCGAGTCCCATTTCGTGCCGTCCGTCGAGTCCCATTTCGTGTCGTCCGTCGAGTCCCATTTCGTGCCGTCGGGTCGAGTCCCATTTCGTGCCGTCGGGTCGAGTCCCATTTCGTGCCGTCGGTCGAGTCCCATTTCGTGCCGTCGGGTCGAGTCCCATTTCGTCCCAAAGGGTATAAGTAGTCAACCTATAATTACAATTTGAGAAGTATAAAAAATGTTCGTAGATTACACACATCGACGACAAACACTGGCCACATCTTTAAATATCGACACGGGAAAATGCTTGATCTGAAGGCAGTCAGCGACATACAACTGACTCTTATCGTCGACAGCAGTGAACCAGAAGTGACTGAAACCCTGAACAAGTTTTCATTGGTCTGTCTATGCACGCCCGTCTGTTGACATCCACAACTACTTTGTTTTCTCTCTGCAGTAAGTTGCACCAACTTATGATAATGTCCTAGTGACGCTGCCACCATCCTGCTGTCGTGGCAGCTCCAATCAGTTACTTTTCTAAATGACTTTTCCCATTAAATTAAAAATAAAAATAGGGAAAATCTTCCGCCATGAAATCTTGATGATATCCCAACATCCGGTCTAAACTCCGTCACAAAAATCTCACGGCAGCTGGAAAGTCGATTTAAGAACGTCAAACATTGGCAATCACAAAAATGAAACTGATGAACCGTGAGAGTGGATTGAGTGGCGCGAACAAGGGTCAAGTGAAGCAGAATTCTAAATGATCTCCAAAACGATGAGCTACAGTCAACACTGAAAGCACTGGCTTCACAAGTTCAAGTTTAATATTGGCTTTAACGTTAAGCACTTCCCCATGAGTTGACACTCTCGAGGAATTTACATACAAGCCAGCACAAAATTTACATAATATTTGATGAGAACCGTTGGAGCATGCTTTCATATCTGTTTTATATTCAATGTCTCCCAGTGCATTTTGACAGCGCCAATCATTGACAATTGATCGCTGTGTGAAACAAAGAAAACAATATAAAAAAAAATAACACGGAAAGAGAGAAAGAAAGATAGATGAATGGGTGTGTGTGGTTATTACAATCAAACGATTGTGGCTTTTGATTGTTGGGGGCACGTGATAATGGCACTATTAATAGTGGCATTCAGGCGTACGAGGTGGAATTTGATGCGTTTGTGCCATAACTTGAAGTGTGGGTTGTAGTAAGGGGCGTTCCTTAGATCTAACTCGGCGTAGTAGTTGTAGTTGACGTCACAGTTGGCGGTAATAGTTGTAGCGAGTTGACGTCATAACTCGGAGTAAAGGATGTAGCAATTAAGTGCATGTTACAACTACAGTAAATGTAACCACAGCGCGGTAACAAGACGTCATCAATGTGGAGCATTAGCGCGTGGGGCGTGGCTGAGCCTGGGTCGTTCTGGACGTTAACGACGATGGCTAATTAACGATGGTTGTACGGGTGCTTGTCGTGACAATAACGACGGTCGTTACGTTCTTTAATAATGTCAACACACAAAACTGTTAATGAACCGTGGGCCCTCGTTGAGAGCTCGGTCTACTTTCCCAATGCACCTCTCGTGGGAGGGTCTCAGGTCGTCTGATCTCGTCTCCTTCTACTTTTTTCTTTTCATTTCAACAAAAACAACAAGAAATGGAAACATAAACTAGGAACTGAGATCAACGAAACATACACAGACCAACAACAGACCACACAAACACACACAAAATAAGAACAGACTACATAAACACACACACACACACAATAACAACATTCTACATAAACACACATAACATACTACAGAAAAACACACACAATAACAACAGACTACATAAACACACACACAATAACAACAGACTATACAAACACACACAAAAACAATAGACCACATAAACAAACACACAACAACAGACTACATAAACACATAGCAACAACAGACTACATAAACACACACAACAACAACAGGCTACATAAACACGCACAACAACAACAGACTACATAAACACATAGCAACAACAGACTACATAAACACACACAACAACAACAGGCTACATAAACACGCACAACAACAACAGACTACATAAACACATAGCAACAACAGACTACATAAACACACACAACAACAACAACAGGCTACATAAACACGCACAACAACAACAGACTACATAAACACACACAACAACAACAGACTACATAAACACGCACAACAACAACAAGTTACATAAACAAACACACACAACAACAACAGGTTACATAAACAAACACACACAACAACAACAGGTTACATAAACAAACACACACAACAACAACAGGTTACATAAACAAACACACACAACAACAACAGACTACATAAACACGCACAACAACAACAGGTTACATAAACAAACACACACAACAACAACAGGTTACATAAACACACACACACAACAACAACAGGTTACATAAACAAACACACACAACAACAACAGACTACATAAACACGCACAACAACAACAGGCTACATAAACAAACACGCACAACAACAACATGTTACATAAACAAACACAGACAACAACAATAGGTTACATAAACACACACACACAAACAACAGACTACATACACACACACAAACAACAGACTACATAAACACACACACAAACAACATACTACAAAAACACACACACACAAACAACAGACTACATAAACACACACACAAACAACAGACTACATAAACACACACAAACAAATAACAGACTACATAAACACATACACACAAATAACAGACTACATAAACACACACGCAAACAACAGACTACATAAACGCACACACACAAACAACAGACTACATAAACGCACACACACAAACAACAGACTACTTAAACACACACACAAACAACAGACTACATACAAACACACACAAACAACAAACTACATAAACATACACATCAAAAACAGACTACATAAACACACACACAAACAACAGACTACATAAACACACACACACAAACAACAAACTACATAAACATACACATCAAAAACAGACTACATAAACACACACACAAACAACAGACTACACACACACACGACAACAACATAAACATACACAACAACAACAGACTACATAAACACCCATACAAACAACAGACTACATGAACACACAGAAACAACAGACTACATAAACACACACAAACAACAGACTACATAAACACACACAAACACCCAGCAACAAGTTCCCTCTCACCGACCGGACCTTGCTACCGAGCTGCGTCTCCGATGTGCCGCAGTTTCACATGTTTATGCCGGAAGCGGAAACTGGGACGAAATACAATCAGACGCCATTTGTGAACTTTTTTTTTAGAAGAGCTGCAAACAGTTTCTGTGGAGGGCGTGGCTCGGTTGTCTCTGGAACATGCACATATATGGAGGGGGGAGGGAGACGTTGGTTGGAGAGAAGAAAGGGGGGGGGGTAAGGTATGTGGACGATACGGACAATTGATAACAGTGCCTCTCATTTGATAACGACCTGATGATACATAATAAGGGATCTTTATACGTCTTATTTGTCTCTCTTGCTCCTTCTCTCTCTCTCTCTCTCTCTCTCTCGGTCGCTCTCGCTCGCTAGCTCTAAAAATCTAAGAATCGAAGATATTCTATTAGAGCTGTATTCATTCTCATCATCATCATCATCATCATCATCATCATCGCTATCATCATCGCCACCATCATCATCTTAATCATCATAATTCTCATCAGCATTCTCATTCCACTCTTTATCACTGCCATCCCCATTTTCATTCTCATCCTCATAACCATTCTCATTAACAACCTCATAGTCATCATCGTCATCATTATCAACACCGTCCTCTTCGTCACGCGTTTTTCAAATGAAGTTATGTTCTGGTCGATAGCAGGCTGCGGTATTCGGCCGAACACATCCGACTTTATTATAACATTCATGTGCTTGCTTTTCCTCTCGAACTTCACTTACTGACCAGGGGCACTGTCAAGAGGTGGAGTACGTACGATTCAGATAAATCTTGTGCTGATAGCCGCATTCACCCTCACAGTCCTCTTACCTCTCTCCTCTCTTCCCTTCCCTCTCCTCTCTTCCCTTCTCTCTCCTCTCTTCCCTTCTCTCCCGCTCTGTCCCTGTCTCTCTTTTTGTTTTTCCCTCTCTCCTTGTCTTTCCCTCTCTCTCTGTCTTCCCCTCTCTCCCTGTCTTCCCCTCTCTCCCTGCTTTCCCTCTCTCCTTGTGTTTCCCTCTCTCCCTGTCTTTCCCTCTCTCCCTGTCTTTCCCTCTCTCTCTGTCTTTCCCTCTCTCCCTGTCTTTCCCTCTCTCCCTGTCTTTCCCTCTCTCCCTGTCTTTCCCTCTCTCCTTGTCTTTCCCTCTCTCCCTGTCTTTCCCTCTCTTCCTAGCTTTCCCTCTCTCCCTGTCTTTCCCTCTCTTCCTAGCTTTCCCTCTCTCCCTGTCTTTCCCTCTCTTCCTAGCTTTCCCTCCCTCCCTGTCTTTCCCTCTCTTCCTAGCTTTCCCTCTCTCCTTGTCTTTCCCTCTCTTCCTAGCTTTCCCTCTCTCCTTGTCTTTCCCTCTCTCCCTAGCTTTCCCTCTCTCCCTAGCTTTCCCTCTCTCCTTGTCTTTCCCTCTCTCCCTAGCTTTCCCTCTCTCCCTATCTTTCCCTCTCTTCCTAGCTTTCCCTCTCTCCTTGTCTTTCCCTCTCTCCCTAGCTTTCCCTCTCTCCTTGTCTTTCCCTCTCTCCCTAGCTTTCCCTCTCTCCTTGTCTTTCCCTCTCTCCCTAGCTTTCCCTCTCTCCTTGTCTTTCCCTCTCTTCCTAGCTTTCCCTCTCTCCTTGTCTTTCCCTCTCTTCCTAGCTTTCCCTCTCTCCTTGTCTTTCCCTCTCTCCCTAGCTTTCCCTCTCTCCCTATCTTTCCCTCTCTCCCTAGCTTTCCCTCTCTCCTTGTCTTTCCCTCTCTTCCTAGCTTTCCCTCTCTCCTTGTCTTTCCCTCTCTCCCTAGCTTTCCCTCTCTCCCTATCTTTCCCTCTCTCCTAATTTTTTCCCTCTAACACAATTCTAGAATGTCCACTCTTAAGTACGGGTTCCATTCATTTTACCCAATTCTGTCTTTCTACAAATGTAAAAGTTGAAATTATTTAATTGAATACCAACCAACCAACCAACCAACCAACCAACCTACCTACCTACCTAGCTATACAATATCTACCTACCTACGAACCTACCTACATACGAACTTACCTACCTACCTGTGTACATACCTACCTACTTACCAATATACCTATCAACCTACCTCCCTACCTATACCCCCACCCAAACGCATCCATCCATCCATTCGTCCGTCCGTCTGTCCGTCCATCCGTCTGTCTGTCCGTCTATCTTATATATGTCTGTCTGACAGTCTGTCCGTACCTTCGTGTGTCTGTCTCTCACTCTCCCTCTCTCTCTCTTTCTCTCTCTCTCTCTCTCTCTCTCTCAACCCAAGAATAAAAAACTGCCCAGTGAGGATTTAATTTCTTCATTTGTCATTAATTTTCTTTTTCCTTCTCTCACTCCAGAAGTTTAAACTCTCCAGCAGAGCTTGCAATCACCATACACACACACACACACACACAGCCACAGACACACACATACACTGTCTCTCTCTCTCTCTCTCTCTCTTCGTCAGGTATAGTAATCCCTGGCGCGTCTCCCATATTCCATAAGAGAAGAATTCTTTCACAATAGCATAATCTTCCTTCTCCAATAACATAATCTTCCTTCTCCAATAGCGTAATCTTTCTTCTCTTCAAATTCTCCTATCAGAGCAATACATTTTCTGCAAAATCCGAGCAGTTTTCTGGCTTTGTCAAGCAAGAACAAAATCACCAACGAGATCTTCTGTGACATCGTTACATAATAGCGTTCAACTTTTCACGACTTTAGGTGAAAATTGTCCACGAAACATATTCAATTTCCGGCAGGTTAATCTCCACTGAGCAACGCGAGAGACCCAAACAACACGAGATCTCGTTGTGGGCGAGATTTGCAGTTTATTGTTCGTGGTTTTACGAGAAATTGTGTTATCTTCTTACTTCCGGTGCGGGTCTGCTGTTTCTTGTCAGTATAGAAAGGTGATAGCTTAATGGACGGGCCGTGGTGGGGATTAGCTTGTGGAAGAAGAACTAGATTGAGGGCGTTACAGCAATATGTGGAGAGATCGTTAATAAGGAAAGTGTGAGTTTATTTAGAGAAATTATGCATTTTGATAGTTGTGTTTTTATGGAGAGAAAGAGCATGGGGAAATGGTGGGTAGTATGGATTAGAGGTAGGACCTTGGATTCAATGGAGGATGGACTCTGGTTCAAAGCCCACCAGAAGCGATGGTGACTTTTAAAAAAATCGAAAAAAAATTAATTCGTGCTTTCTTTATGACGTTACCTCCCCCTGATCTCTTGGGTAGTGATCTCCCATGTCTAGCCCTCACGGATAACGGCAATAAACAGAAGATCCCGTGTGCATTCGCGCACGTTAAAGATCCCTTGGCGGTTAAAATCGAAGAGAGTAGGTCATAAATATGGTCCATGCCCGGGGAAATTTCGTTAGAAAAAAACCCACTCCCACCGTGGAACCCGTGCTACAGAGTTCGTGCACATTAATCTCTAGAGCCAACATCTGAAGTCCACAGAGCATGAAGTTCTCCAGGCCCCACATTGCAAGAACTTCAATTCATATTTTAGAATATCCACCACTAGACTTGACACTTCTATATCCCACAAGTATGGTTTCAGCATCTATAGTACTCACACCCATAGTTTCAGCATCTATAGTACTCACACCCATAGTTTCAGCATCTATAGTGCTCACACCCATAGTTCCAACATCTTCAGTCAGCACAATTATAATCTCTGCGTCTTTATCTCCCACAACTATACCACTAACGTCTTTATCTCCCACAATTATAACGCCCACGTCTTTATCTCTCATATCTATAATAACAACGTCATCTCCCACAACTACAACACAAACGTCTTTATCTCCCACAACTATAACACAAACGTCTTTATCTCCCACAACCATAACACCAACGTCTTTATCTCCCACAACTATAACACCCATGTCTTTATCACTCTCATAACTATTACAACAAGGTCATCTGCCACAACTATAACATCAACGTCAATATCTCTCATAACTATAACACCAAAGTCATCTCCCACAATTATAACACCAACGTCTTTATCTCCCACAACTATAGCTCCAATGTCTTTATCTCCCACAACTATAGCTCCAATGTCTTTATCTCCCACAACTATAGCTCCAATGTCTTTATCTCCCACAACTATAGCCCAATGTCTTTATCTCCCACAACTATAGCCCAATGTCTTTATCTCCCACAACTATAGCTCCAATGTCTTTATCTCCCACAACTATAGCTCCAACGTCTTTATCTCCCACAACTATAGCCCAATGTCTTTATCTCCCACAACTATAGCTCCAATGTCTTTATCTCCCACAACTATAGCTCCAACGTCTCCGGCCCCCAAAATAAAACATGAACGTCCCTAGACACCACAGTGACAATTCTAAAGTCCCTAGCTCCAACGAGTCTAGCTCTGACGTCTCTATCCTGGAATTTTCTCCAAGCCTTGTGGTCGTTACTCAGTCCCGTCCTTGTTGAAAACCTTTCTACAACTCGTTTGTCTCCAGTAATGATATATTCTTCTGTAGCTCCACTGAAATCCCTTATTTAACATCTCTAGCCAAGGCGAGATTAGACCTCATATCTATAGCCCAGGCAAGGTTAGACCCCACATCTCTAGCCCAGACATGATTAGACCCCATATCTCTAGCCCAGGCAAGATTAGACCCCATATCTCTAGCCCAGGCAAGATTAGACCCCATATCTTTAGCCCAGGCAAGACTAGACCCCATATCTCTAGCCCAGGCAAGAATAGACCCCCATATATCTAGCCCAGGCAAGAATAGACCCCATATATCTAGCCCAGGCATGACTAGACCCCATTTCTTTAGCCCAGGCAAGAATAGACCCCATAAATCTAGCTCAGGCATGACTAGACCCCATATCTCTAGCCCAAGCAAGATTAGACCCAATTTTTCTAGCCCAAGCATGACTAGACCCCACATATGTAGCTCAGGCAAGACTAGACCCTATATCTCTAGCCCAGGCAAGAGTAGAATTCATATATCTAGTCCAGACAAGTCTAGACCCCACATCTCTAGGCCGCCATACAGCTAGACCCCACATCTCTAGGCCGCCATACAGCTTACCGCATATCTCTAGAGCCCCACACAGCTAGACCCTACGTCTCTATACCCAAACACAACTAGACCCCACATCTGTAGACCCCGATACAGCTTGACAGCATATTTCTAGAGTCCCACACAGCTAGACTCCACATCTTTAGACCCCCACACGGCTAGACTCCACATCTCTGTACCCCCACACAACTCGACCGCACCTTTCTAGAGCCTCAAACAACAAGACCCCACATCTCTAAACTCACACACAGCTTGACCCCACATCACTCGACCCCCACACAGTTACACCCCACACTTCTAGACCCACACACAGCTAGACCCCACATCTCTAGACGACCATACCGCTAGACTCCATATATCTAGACCTCCACACAGCTTTACCTCACATCTCTAGACCCCAACATCTCTAAACCCCCACATCTCTAGACCCCCACATCTCTAGACCCCCATATCTATAGACCCCACATCACTAGACTCCCTCATCTCTATACCCCCACATCTCTAGATCCCCATATCTCTAAGACCTCCACATCTCTAGACCCTCAGATTTCTAGACCCTCAAATCTCTAACCCCCCCCCCCCCCCCATATCGCTAGCCCCCCACATCTTCCAGACGACCACATTTCTAGACTCCACATCTCTATACCCCAACATTGTTGGACCCTACATCTTTATTCCTCATATATGCATGAACTATATAACACAACGTAACGACCTTTACTTAACCTACACAACACAACGTAACGACCTTTACTTAACCTACACAACACAACGTAACGACCATTACTTAACCTACACAACACAACGTAACGACCATTATTTAACCTACACAACACAACGTAACGACCATTATTTAACCTACACAACACAACGTGACGACCTTTACTTAACCTACACAACACAACGTGACGACCTTTACTTAACCTACACAACACAACGTGACGACCTTTACTTAACCTACACAACACAACGTAACGACCTTTACTTAACCTACACAACACAACGTGACGACCTTTACTTAACCTACACAACACAACGTGACGACCTTTACTTAACCTACACAACACAACGTGACGACCTTTACGTAACCTACACAACACAACGTAACGACCTTTACTTAACCTACACAACACAACGTGACGACCTTTACTTAACCTACACAACACAATTTGACGACCTTTACTTAACCTACACAACACAACGTAACGACCTTTACTTAACCTACACAACACAACGTGACGACCTTTACTTAACCTACACAACACAACGTGACGACCTTTACTTAACCTACACAACACAACGTAACGACCTTTACTTAACCTACACAACACAACGTAACGACCTTTACTTAACCTACACAACACAACGTGACGACCTTTACTTAACCTACACAACACAACGTAACGACCTTTACTTAACCTACACAACACAACGTGACGACCTTTACTTAACCTACACAACACAACGTGACGACCTTTACTTAACCTACACAACACAACGTAACGACCATTATTTAACCTACACAACACAACGTAACGACCTTTATTTAACCTACACAACACAACGTAACGACCATTATTTAACCTACACAACACAACGTAACGACCATTATTTAACCTACACAACACAACGTAACGACCATTATTTAACCTACACAACACAACGTAACGACCATTATTTAACCTACACAACACAACGTAACGACCTTTGTTTAACCTACACAACACAACGTAACGACCATTATTTAACCTACACAACACAACGTAACGACCTTTGTTTAACCTACACAACACAACGTAACGACCTTTACTTAACCTACACAACACAACGTAACGACCATTATTTAACCTACACAACACAACGTAACGACCTTTGTTTAACCTACACAACACAACGTAACGACCTTTAATTAACCTACACAACACAACGTAACGACCTTTACCTAACCTACACAACACAACGTAACGACCTTTGTTTAACCTACACAACACAACGTAACGACCTTTAATGAACCTACACAACACAACGTAACGACCTTTAATTAACCTACACAACACAACGTAACGACCTTTATTTAAACTACACAACACAACGTAACGACCTTTAATTAACCTACACAACTATCATTGACAGCTTCCTATCAGTAATTCCGTCCAGATATTAATAGCCGTTGCAGCTCACGCTATTATTTCATCTTAAATTGGAAATTGAGCAAATATCAAACGTGTTGGCTCTGATGTGAAGGACGCATGAGAAAGCCACAACATATTTCTGGGGCAAACAATTCTTTTATCTCAAACAAATATTTGTCCAACCGAAGAAACAAATAAACTTCAGCATTTTAATCTTGAATTCAATATTCATAGAAAGATCTTTATACAGAGCTTCGCAGAATGAGGCGATCTGGTCATTGGAAGGGGATCCCCTCGTCGAGCAATTGTTTCAGCCCTTTAGCTTCCTGCCACACTAGGGGAAGTTTGCCCGCCTGGGTCACGACTCCCATGCGTGGACCTCCTGCTACATTGAACTCGAAAGTTGACACTATATTCCGCATGAAATAACTACACACATTTTGATCAACACTTTTGGTAGAATCTACTGTCTATACCCGGTCGTATAAGACTTGTCTTAGCTTACGTTCAATCTTCACATATAATTACGAAATATGGCCAATTAACAAGCAAGCTCTTCAGTAATTGATTCGGCTCCCTCAATAAGATAGAGCTGCTTGCACAGAACAGAGACAAATGGCGAGATTTGATAAAATATCTTTAAAAGAATTGAAAACTGCTAGAACAGAAAATTAGATAAGAAGAGTATCTTGGTCTACGCCCTATGGGCCGGCTGCGGCTCGAGAGGTCAATAGATAGAAGTCAGTAATTATAACGCTGAAGTTGTATGTTTGCAGAAGAGTGTTTAGAATCCAGTGAAGACAACTGATGATGAGGTGGTGGAAGGAGGGAATGCGAGCTGAGAACTTGTCAGAAACTACCTGATACTGGCATTGGCTGGAAGAGAACAAAGGTAAGCTGCAGTTATGGAGGGACAGCGTATGTGGCCAGTGCTCCTGGAAGTGTTGCATGAAGATTTGTGATTGTGTCAGACAACGATGAAAAAGGGAAAGTATGGAGCAGAAAAGAATAAAAGGTGGAAGGTATGGGGCAAAAAAGAATAAATGGTAGAAGGTATGGGGCAGACAAGAATGAAAGGTAGAAGGTATGGTGCAAACAAGAATGAAATATAGAAGGTATGGTACAAACAAGAATGAAACGTAGAAAATATTGGGCAAACAAGAATGAAAGGTGGAAGGTATGGGGCAGACAAGAATGAAAGGTAGAAGGTATGGTGCAAACAAGAATGAAATATAGAAGGTATGGTACAAACAAGAATGAAACGTAGAAAATATTGGGCAAACAAGAATGAAAGGTGGAAGGTATGGGGCAGACAAGAATGAAAGGTAGAAGGTATGGTGCAAACAAGAATAAATGGTAGAAGGTATGGGGCAGACAAGAATAAATGGTGGAAGGTATGGGGCAGAAAAGAATAAATGGTGGAAGGTATGGGGCAGACAAGAATGAAAGGTAGAAGGTATGGTGCAAACAAGAATAAATGGTAGAAGGTATGGGGCAGACAAGAATAAATGGTGGAAGGTATGGGGCAGACAAGAATAAATGGTAGAAGGTATGGTGCAAACAAGAATAAATGGTGGAAGGTATGGGGCAGACAAGAATGAAAGGTAGAAGGTATGGTGCAAACAAGAATAAATGGTAGAAGGTATGGGGCAGACAAGAATAAATGGTGGAAGGTATGGGGCAGACAAGAATAAATGGTAGAAGGTATGGTGCAAACAAGAATAAATGGTGGAAGGTATGGGGCAGACAAGAATAAAAGGTGGAAGGTATGGGGCAAAAAAGAATAAATGGTAGAAGGTATGGGGCAGACAAGAATGAAAGGTAGAAGGTATGGTGCAAACAAGAATGAAATATAGAAGGTATGGTACAAACAAGAATGAAACGTAGAAAATATTGGGCAAACAAGAATGAAAGGTGGAAAGTATGGGGTAGAAAAGAATGAAAGGTAGAAGGTATGGAGCAGACAAGAATGAAAGGTGGAAACTATGGGGCAGACAAAAGTGAAAGGTAGAAGGTATGGAGCAGACAAGAATGAAAGGTGGAAATTATGGAGCAGACAAGAATGAAAGGTGAAAGGTATGGGGCAGACAAGAGTGAATGGTAGAAGGTATGAGGCAAACAAGAGTGAAAGGTAGAAGGTATGGGGCAGACTAGAGTGAAATATAGAAGGTATGGGCAGACAAGAGTGAAAGGTAGAAGGTATGGGGCAGACAACACTGAAAGGTAAAAGGTATGGGGCAGACAACAATAAAAGGTAGAAGGTATGGGTCAGACAACAATGAAAGGTAGAAGGTATGAGGTAGACAACAAAGAAAAGTAGAAAGTATGGGGCAGACAACAATGAAAGGTAGAAGGTATGAGGTAGACAACAAAGAAAGGTAGAAGGTATGGGGCAGACAAAAATAAAAGGTAGATGGTATGGGGCAGACAACAATGAAAGGTAAAAGGTATGGGACAGACAACAATGAAAGGTAGATGGTATGGGGGCAGACAACAATGAAAGGTAGATGGTATGGGGCAGACAACAGTGAAAGGTAGAAGGCATGGGGCAGATAACAATGAAAGGTAGATGATATGGGGCAGACAACAATGAAAGGTAGATGGTATGGGGCAGACAACAATGAAAGGTAGATGGTATGGGGCAGACAACAGTGAAAGGTAGAAGGTATGGGGCAGACAACAGTGAAAGGTAAAAGTTATGGCGCAGACAACAATGAAAGGTAGAAGGTATGGGGCAGAGAATAATTAATGCTGGAAGGTATGGGGCAGACAACTATAAATGCTGGAAGGTATGGGACAGACAACTATATATGCTTAAAGGTATGGGGCAGACAACTATAAATGCTGAAAGGTATGGGGCAGACGACAGGTGAAGTAGAATGGTTTTAAAGACTGAACCGAGGGAAAATCATCGAAAACAAAAGACTGGCAAATTAAGGAGACGAATGAGAAAAGTAGGGAAGATATCATCTTGCCGGCGACTGCAGAACTTGCTAGGAAGCTACAGGGCAAGGCAAGGCAAGGGATAACACGGCACGGCATGGGCTAACAAGGCATGGCAAGGGATAACAAGGCAAGGCAAGGGATAACAAGGCAAGGGATGACAAGGCAAGGGATAACAAGGCAAGGGATAACAAGGCAAGGGATAACAAGTCAAGGGATAACAAGGGAAGGCAAGGGATAACACGGCAAGAGATAACAAGGCAAGGCAAGGGATAACAAGGCAAGGGATAACAATGCAAAGGATAACAAGGCAAGGGATAACAAGGCAAGGCAAGGGATAACAAGGCAAGGCAAGGGATAACAAGGCAAGGCAAAGGATAACAAGGCAAGGCAAGGGATAACAAGGCAGGCAAAGGATAACAATGCAAGGCAAAGGATAACAAGGCATGGGATAACAAGGCAAGATAAGGTAAGGTAAGATGAGGTAAGGTAAGGTAAGGTACGGTAAGGTAAGGTAAGATGAGGTAAGGTAAGGTAAGGTACGGTAAGGTAAGGTAAGATGAGGTAAGGTAAGGTAAGGTAAGGTAAGATGATGTAAGGAAAGGTAAGGTAAAGTAAGGTAAGGTAAAGTAAGGTAAGTTAATGTAAGGTAAGGTAAGGTAAGGTAAGGTAAGGTAAGGTAAGGTAAGGTAAGGTAAGGTAAGGTAAGGTAAGGTAAGGTAAGGTAAGGTAAGGTAAGGTAAGACAAGGCATGATAGAGCAATGGAAAGCAAGACAAGACAAGTCAAGACAAGTCAAGACATGATAAGACAAGGCACGGTAAGGCATAGCGGAGCAATGCAAAGCAAGACAAGATATGACAAGACAAGTCAAGACATGATAAGACAAGGCACGGTAAGGCATAGCGGAGCAATGCAAAGCAAGACAAGACAAGTCAAGACATGATAAGACAAGGCACGGTAAGGCATAGCGGAGCAATGCAAAGCAAGACAAGATATGACAATGCAAGACAAAAAAAAGATAATGAAAGACAAAGTAAGACAAAGCATGGCAGAGCAACGCAAAGCAAGACAAGTCAAGTCAACACAAAGATCATGTGTTGCAGACAACAAGAGCTCGTCCATATTTAGATAAACTACTCTCTACGTGGAGCCGCGATAGCTCAGTGGTTAGTGAACTGCACTACAAAGAACAAGGGGTATGGTTCGATCCCAACCGACGGCTTCCGGGTTCACCAAGCCTTAAATGGGTACCGGATCTTTCTCTGGGAAAGTAAAGCAGCACGGGCGTAATACCGACCACATTACCCCAAAAATCATGTGCTGAAGGTCTGTAAATTATAGGGTCACTAACACCATATTTCCCTATACGCCACTTGGCGTGACAGGGGTACTTTACTTACTTTTGTTTACTCTCTACGTACATGCAACATATTTAGGTAAACTATTTCATTCAACTTCAGTTTATCTAGACGATGTGATCTTTATTCTTTATTAACATTCACTTGTATTTTTGTCATTTTTAGTCCAACTGTTCTCTATCTTGTGTGTGACTAAATATTAATTCTCGGAATGTTTGCAACCACTTAATCAACAAATGCCCACTTTAACGTCCCATTCTGATAATTAATGCACGAGGAAAAAAACAAAAAACAAAACCAGAGAAGCAAAGAATGGCGGCAACATGTTTTCAATATCAGTCTTCTTCTTCTTCTTCCTCATCTGCCTTTCAGCGTCGAGGGGAGATATAATTTGCGGGCTTTTGCTCTTCTGTTCGCCTCTGCTGCTGTTATGTTTCCTAGTGATTCTAATATTCCAACGATCCATCTTTTTCGTGCTCGACCCTTGGGTCTGGTGTTCTCACAACGTTTGTTGAAGGCTCGTTGTGTTGTGTTTTGTTCTTTCTGCCTTGCCATGTGGCCGAACCATTTTATCTGTTGTTTCCTTATATATTCTATGGCGGGGGCTATTCCTAGCTTTTTTCTCAGTTCTTCATTTCTGATCTTATCTCTCAGACTGTTTCCTATCATTCGTCTAACATATTTCATATTTCAATATCAGTACATTTTTTAAAAAATAATTAGCTGAGATTATGTACCGGCATTTGTGAGAAGGTAGCGCGTTTAATAATGGGAGAGGTGAATAATGTTAAACAGCAGACGAGATGAATTGTGGCTAGTGAAATATGTAAGTTGATTGAGAAAGGAATGTATGTAAGAAATAAATAAAATCATTGTACAAATAAATATCTTAGATGAGGAGACATTTCTTCAAAACTTGACAATTTCTGTTTAAAAAAATGAAATATTTGACATACAATTTGTACATTTGAGGAATGGAAAAAAGAATAATGTTCCTAAAATAAATTTATATAAAATGGATGTATGTAAAAGACGAAAAACGGACTCAATTACATTAATTGATTATCTTGTGAAGTTATTATCTGCCCCTGGATGTGAGACATTCTACCCTCGATCGTTCCTCATTCACTGCAATACTTTGCTTGTCATCGCTAGGATCTTTCCAAACTGTGACACGCGCTGTAGCTGTCACACCTGAAGATGTGCACAAACTCTGCTACCAGTGACGGGACAAAAGGCGACCTCAACAAGAGCGCCAACATAATATTGACGGTAGCAGGAATCTACGGGGGGAGGGGTGTTTGCTCAAATTCAACACATTTTTATCGGGATGGATTTTTAAAAAAATAAATATTAAACAAAAAGCAAGATAAATAAAAAAGAAACAACAACAACAACAACAACAACAACAACAAACACAAAATATTGAAGCATTGGTGAATGAGCGATACGTACAGGGAGAGATGTCACTGTCGGTGAGATGGCCCCACCCACAGTGGAAATTCATTTAGCTGACTGGCTTAGTTTTCTCTTTCCTGTGAGAGATGCCCAGCGTCTGCAACAATCAGTCTCAGCTCATTTGTGATATCTTGTACCCCCTTCCCCCTCTTTCTTGGTCTTTCTTTCACTCTTGCCTGGTACTATGCCCTCCTTTATAACTTTTCTATGTCACAATGACCTTTTTTTTTTTTTTTTTTTTTGCTTTAACCACCAGTACCAAATCATCATCTTGTGCCGTGCCCACATCAAAAGGCGGACTCTCACGGATAGTTATTTCAACCTTTACTTGATATCTGAAAAGCATTTCGTATTTTGAGTCCTCACCAGAGGTGAATGATCTAAACTGTGAACTCTTTTTGTTGTTTGTCTTTAGTTCCATCTTGTCTACGTGTATCTCCTGAACAGATTAACTTGATGTTTGTTGTCTGCCCTTAGTTCCATCTTGTCTACGTGTATCTCCTGACAGATTAACTTGATGTTTGTTGCTTGTCTTTAGTTCCATCTTATCTACGTGTATCTCCTGACAGATTAACTTGATGTTTGTTGCTTGTCTTTAGTTCCATCTTGTCTACGTGTATCTCCTGACAGATTAACTTGATATTTGTTGCTTGTCTTTAGTTCCATCTTGTCTACGTGTATCTCCTGACAGATTAACTTGATGTTTGTTGCTTGTCTTTAGTTCCATCTTGTCTACGTGTATCTCCTGACAGATTAACTTGATGTTTGTTGCTTGTCTTTAGTTCCATCTTGTCTACGTGTATCTCCTGACAGATTAACTTAATGTTTGTTGTTTGTCTTTAGCTCCATCTTGTCTACGTGTATCTCCTGACATATTAAGTTGATGTTTGTTGTCTGCCCTTAGTTCCATCTTGTCTACGTGTATCTCCTCACAGATTAACTTGATGTTTGCAGGAAGCTTACAGTGAGATCAAGGTAATGTTTGCCTATAACAAACACGTTCAAGCGACCATCAGAAAGCGAGTCTCTGTAATTTCTCTGTCTCCTTCTAACTCATCTCTCCTCCGTGTTGGATAACGTCTGTTTGTTCTTGTATCATCTGTCGCAAGACGTCGTAATTACCGCCACTTAATCTGGCATTCAAGTACTTTCTTTACAACTGGACTGGCTGGGGTATAAATATTCCAGATGAGACCCAAGAGCTTTGTGCTGGGAGGCCCGCACGCAACCGATACGCTAATCCCACACTCAGTGCCGCTGGCAGCTTCACAAATCAAAATATTGCCACAATGAAAAATATCACATTAAACGAATACAAAACGAGGATCTGAACCTGGCTTGTGGTACACGCAGACCCAATGAGCGAAACAATCTGTTAATAGAATATGTTGACATGACGCTGTTGTCGCGTGTTGAGTTAGATCCGAGTCATCATCTCCAGATTAGTTTACAGCATCTCAACCAGCTCGGATAGAATTACCCCCTTGAATCAAGGAGAGCTAATTACTTTCATCTTCTACAAACGCCTGTATCCGTGCAGTTTTTGACATCAAAATGAAAACCCACGTTTATCATTATCGGATACACGGAGAAATGTTGCAGAGATGAAAGTTAACATCATCCAATGATATCAGTTCTGTGTCAATGTCGGGGTGGACGTAGGTCACAAGTCAAGGGAGAGAATTCCGAACTTTCTAAAATGTCACAGTGATATCCAAAGTATAACTTAATATTTCAATATAGCTGGTTTGATATAACTAACTATAAGGTACGAAAATATAACTAATTATAGAGTACGAAAATATAACTAACTATAGGATACAAAGATCTTGGAGTATATTTGTTTCAGTCCATATAAGTTCTTCTTCTACCTTTCAGCTCCCAGTGGAGCATAGGTCTTCAATAAAAACTTTCCAAGCCGTTCTGTTTCTTGCCATTCTTTTAAGATCATTCCATGTCTTCCCCATCATTTTCATCTCTGCTTCCCCCTATCTTCTCGAAGAATATTGTGGTCTTCCTCTTTATCTTTTCCCATGGGGATTCCAAAAAGGTCCTGTCGTGTAATACTCTCACTTGGCTTCCGTAGTGTGTGTTCTATCCAGCGCCATCGTTTTCCCTGTGTCTCTCTATCCATTGATATTTGACTGGTACACTTTTATAATTCTATGTTAGTGATTTTGTCCTGCCATTTCCATCCTTTTATTCTGCGTAAGCAAGCATTAATGAAAGTCTGTATCTTCATGATTGTCAATTTTGTTGTTCTCCATGTTTCACGGCCATATAACAGGACTGACTTAACATTCGAGTTAAACATTTTTATTTTAGTTCATATAAGTTGTAGCCTAATAAATGATGTCTACTATGATTACGTCACATGATGTCTACTATGTTCTGTACGTCACATGATGTCTACTATGTTCTGTACGTCACATGATGTCTACTATGTTCTGTACGTCACATGATGTCTACTATGTTCTGTACGTCACATGATGTCTACTATGTTCTGTACGTCACATGATGTCTACTATGTTCTGTACGTCACATGATGTCTACTATGTTCTGTACGTCACATGATGTCTACTATGTTCTGTACGTCACATGATGTCTACTATGTTCTGTACGTCACATGATGTCTACTATGTTCTGTACGTCACATGATATCTACTATGTTCTGTACGTCACATGATGTCTACTATGTTCTGTTAGTCACATGATGTCTACTATGTTCTGTACGTCACATGATGTCTACTATGTTCTGTACGTCACATGATGTCTACTATGTTCTGTACGTCACATGATGTCTACTATGTTCTGTTAGTCACATGATGTCTACTATGTTCTGTACGTCACATGATGTCTACTATGTTCTGTACGTAAAATGATTTCTAGTATGTTCTGGATCGTCACACAAATTCTAAAATAAATGAATGGCCACTGTATCAAGGGAGAGAATATTCTCAAAGGAGAGAATATTCACAAGGGAAAGAATATTCACAAGGGAGAGAATATTCACAAGGGAGAGAGTATTCCCAATGGAGAGAACATTCAATATGGAGAGAATAGTCCCAATGGAGAGAACATTCCCAAGGGAGAGAATAGTCCCAATGGAGAGAATATTCCCAAGGGAGAGAATATTCCCAATGGAGAGAACATTCCCAAGGGAGAGAATATTCCCAATGGCGAGAACATTCACAAGGGAGAGAATATTCCCAATGGAGAGAACATTCACAAAGGAGAGAATATTCCCAAGGGAGAGAACATTCAAAAGGGAGAGAATATTCCCAATGGAGAGAACATTCACAAAGGAGAGAATAGTCCCAATGGAGAGAACATTCCCAAGGGAGAGAATATTCCCAATGGAGAGAACATTCACAAAGGAGAGAATAGTCCCAATGGAGAGAACATTCCCAAGGTAGAGAATATTGACAATGGAGAGAACATTCACAAGGGAGAGAATATTCCCAAGGGAGAGAATATTCCCAATGGAGAGAATAGTCCCAAGGTAGAGAATATTGACAATTTAGAGAACATTCACAAGGGAGAGAACATTCCCAAGGAAGAGAATATTGACAACGGAGAGAACATTCACAAGGGAGAGAACATTCCCAAGGGAGAGAACATTCCCAAGGGAGAGAAACGAAATATGTTGTACACCCTGTAATATCGTTGTGTATAACGTTGCCAGATCACACCAGGTCCAAGGTTGGTTCAATGAACAATTGGAGACACTAACAAAACATTGCAACTGAGAGCTCAAGAGGCGAGCTGAACACAACAGTCTCTAAACTCTTCTCCACGCTGGAAGGCAAATGATGACAGAAAGAAGCGGAAGATGAAACTATTTTGGTGTACATTAATTTTTTTACCTTTACTTCACCTGTTGAAAGCTGCCAGATTTATGATCTGCTGTGACCTACCTCATTGTGGTCGTGAAGATTTGTGTCACAGGCATGTGTGTGTGTGTGTGTGTGTGTGCCCCACGAGTTCTCTAATTGCTTTCTAACATCTCCAGGGCACCACCGCACAAATCATCATTTCCAGGTTTGAATATTTTACAAATCAAACCCGTGATATCATTCCGTCGTCAATCCTTCATTGACAGTAAGAAGAGCCAACAGGCCTTTTGGCAAAAAAGGCACACACACACACACAAAAAAACGATTAATCGTTGAAATGTTATTTACAGATCACACGACCATACACATAACACAAACCAAAACTCACACCATATTTACTTTCGAAAGAAAGAGATTGAGTCGAAAAGTAAAATGTGTGTGAGAATCATCATCATCATCATCATCATCATCGAGTACCGTCTCCGCAACGGAGGTTGGCTACCATGGAGCGCCATTCTGCTCTCTTGCTTCGATGGTGCAGGTTGTAAAAGTCTGGTTTGTCCATCTTTTCATGTTACTCGTCCATGTTATTCTTGGTCTGCCTCTGCCTCTTTTATCTTGTATTTTCCCCTCCAGGATTACTTTTAGTAGGCTGTTGTGTCTTATAACATGGCCCAAAAATCGCATTTGTCTTGTTTTAATTGTGTTTAGTAGTTCTCTTTTCATTTTTAGTTGTTTTAAGACTTTGTCGTTTGTTTTCTTTTCCTTCCACCCAATTCTACCTATTTTTCTATATATCCACATTTCAAAGGCTTCAATTCTCTGTTCTGTTTTCTTATCTAATGTCCATGTTTCTGCACCATTTAGGAATGTTGAGAAGACATAACATTTTGCTATTCTTAGTTTTAGCCCTGGTGTTATTTATTCCAATGCCAGACCTACAAGCAACGCGTCGTCACAGTAACAGTGTAAATATGGCTGATGAATTTGATCACACATTACAGTCTTCCAGAGGCCTTCCTTTCTGAAGTAAGTAACCCGTCTCTCGTTTGGTAAATGCTTAAATTAACCCTTCCATATTTACATTGCTGCTATGACGACCTGTTGCTTTCTCGCACTGTGCAACCACCTGTTGTATATCGCTTTGTCGATAAATAACTACACCCAGTCTAGGGGACAATTCAACCATACATACCTCTTCCTGCTATGATTCCCTGGATTATCACCTCGGAAGTTTCCCTCTATAAAAATATTCATTTATTATGAATTGTCTCCTTTAGTTAGTATTACCCCACTCAGTTTATTTTTTAAACTTTTGACTATCTTTATAGTACATCAACACATTTCATTGGCATCTATCCGACACATGTCACCTGACATTGTTATCATTAATTAATGCACATACTTATTCCATATTTCGTTATTGACGTCTCATTATACAATCAATCTTTGTGCGTGACATGACACAGAGAACGGACAATTCACAAAGGGACACCACTCTTGATCATGTTAAACAAGTACCTCAAAAACAGTTAACAAAACACGGTAGTCGTATACTTAACATTTTCGCTGTCAAGTGTCTTGTATCTACTCAATATTCTTGTATGGTGCTGAAACATGGACACTAAGTTATAATAACAAAAATAAAATGAAAGCCAGTGAAAAGTGGATTTATAGAAGAATGGGAAGATTTGGGTGGACAGGAAAGAGAACAAATAATGAAGTCAACAAAATCAGCTAATAATGAAGTTAACAAACAACAAGAAATAACGAAGTTAACAAGAACTAGAAATAATGAAGTTAACAAACAACAAGAAATAATGAATTTAAAGCGCACAAGAAATATCGAAGAAAGAAATGTTTTCAACAACTCGAACAAGACAAATAGAATTTGCTGAGACACGAAGAGACACAATAATTTACTGGAAGAATCTTGGGATGGGAAAATTTAGGGTAAACAAGGCAGAGAAAGACAAACATGAAAGTGGGTTGACGATATCAAGAAGTTGACAGGAGAAGCAATACCAATGTGTATCGGCAAAGCAAAGGACGACGTGAAATGACGATCCATGGTAGACAACTCTCTGTGTGGACAAGGCACACGATGATGATTCGCTCCTAATGTCGATTCGCTGAGAAATATCATCATCATGTGCCATACCGGTTGGTGTCGGCGACATGTCCTTCCACAATTCTCTATCCACAGTGCATCGTATCAGTTCTGTTGTTGACTGTTTCCCATGCCATGAAACCAAACTATCCAGTATCTTCTCTCTTTGTCGTCCGCGATCTCTCTTTCCCTGTATTTTGCCAGTTGTAATAAAATATGCCAACTTTCATGTTGTGTCGGACACAAAGTTCCACTGCTATTTTTTTTTCTGATGTTTTTTAGGAGCTCGCTTTTTGTGTTGGCCTCTTTGGGTATATCCTCGTTGATTTTGTTAGTTGTCCAGGGAACTTTCAAACATTTTTGTGAGAAATCCTCTAGAAACATGTGTGCTAAACACCAGAGCAAACAATCTGTTTACATGTAAAATATAAAAAAAAACAGGCTGAAGGTAAACAAAATGGGGAAAAACAAGCTGAAGGTAAACTATCTTTACGACACATAGTACCATTGCTGGTGTATGTCGGGGGAGGGGGGGGGCAACGATAGAACCAGAGGGATAAAGGCCGCTTGGTCAAGCAGTCGCCACGACGTGTGAGACTCAGGATTTTTATTTCACCCCCGATAGAAAAAATCCTTTCTGTCTACCGCGGGCTTCGAACACCGTACGTCAGCTTTTCAGCCAGCGGAACAGTGGTTTTAGCCGCACACCTCGCTGAAGGTAAACAAAATAGGGAAAACAGGCTGAAGGTAAACAAATTGTAGAAAATAAGCTAAAAGTGAACAATATGTCGAAAAAAAGACTGAACGTAAATCAATTATAGAAAACAGGTTGAAGGTAAAACAAATATGTAAAACAGGCTGAAGGGAACAAAATGTAGGAATCAAGCTGAAGATCAACAACAAATAGAAAATAGACTGAAGGTAAAAAAAAAATATGGATAACAAGCTGAGTGAAAACAAGAACCAGAAAACAGGAAAAAGAAATACAGTAAATCTGAGTAAACAGGTTGAATGAGAGCGAAACATAGAAAACATGTTGAGTAAAATGACTGAAGAAATGTTTTATATGTGGAAAACTATGCTACAGCATAAAGATAGAAAAGGAAAGAAGATGAGTTATAAAGAGACAATAACAACTTGAAGATATAACATGGTGGCTGACAAAAAGATAACACAATTCGAAGTGAGATAACAACTCAAATAAAAACTATTTTATAAAAAAAATTAATGGCCACGTCACACGATATGGCACACAATGATGATTATGTTGACTGTTATCAGGCCTTCACTTGTCCTAGCAGGGCTAGCCCTAGTTGACACTTGTACGACGGGGTCTTGATAAGCTGTACGGCGGAAACCTCGGCCTCTGACACCGCTCAGTATCGTTGATCTCTTCAGGTAACAGGGACAGTGAGGCTTTCTTGTGTAGAGTGAAGTCAGTGGCGAGTCACGCAGACCCACATCAGACAGCGGTTCTCACTTTGTTGTGCCGGAAGTCGAAAGTAGATCGGATGTCTCTGGAGTGGTTTTCAAGCTCAAACATACACAGGACCACCTTGAGCACGGGGGCTGATATTAATCTGACAAGAGTGGCAAGGCGTCGTTTAGCAACAGAAGTGAAAACTCTCAGCGAATCATAGATGATGGTTTGCGTCAGGATCGGTGGATCAGAACAATACAGATCCTACTCCACCTCTTCGCTGTGCCCCTAGAAATAAACTAACCAGTCTAGTCTGGTCAATAGAGCCGGGATCAAGAGGAAAGGCAACCCGATGCTAAAAAATGCTGGATTTGTCGGGCCGAAATGCGCAAATATCACATACAAACATATCCACTGCAAACCATAACACGACTACCCAACGTCCTCTGGAGAAAGAATGACGAAGAGGTGTATTCCTTTAGTTATCGGGTGAAATCAAGCACGTGACAAGAAAACATACCTAGAGAAGGGTATGAGGGTACCTGATAACAGCAATAATCACTTGACAAGAAGAGGGGGCCTCAAATGGTGTCACTCACGGTGACCTTCGAACACTTGACACCAACCCGGAGAAACAATTCTTGCACTTGAGACTAACCTTGAGTGTTTGACACCAAGAAACGACAAAAAGTATCCAGCACTAAGTGCTGACGTCTGGCATCGAGATGAAAGGATAATCTGAAGTGCTTCACAACGACGAGTGTTTGAGTGTTTAGTCTGTTTGGGGAACAATTGTTCAAAGTACAAACAGTTCAAAGGAATGAAGTTCCCAGCTCGACCTATCTTTATCACCTATTATACGTTTTTAATCCACTCCTTCCCGCCGAATTACGTCATGTAAACTTAGTTTGTACGCGATTCTATATAAAAAAACGTTGGAATCACTAGCCACTTTAGACTGCTGCCACCACAAAGGGGACATCAATATGTTAGGTTAAAGCTAAGAAAAGTAAGTATACCAGGCTGGTAGAGAGGACATCAATGTACTAGGTTAAAGCTAAGACAAGTAAGTATACCAGGCTGGTAGAGAGGACATCAATGTGCTGGGTTAAAGCTAAGAAAAGTAAGTATACCAAGCTGGTTAAAAGGACATCAATGTGCTAGATTAAAGCTAAGACAAGTAAGTATACCAGGCTGGTAGAGATGACATCAATGAGCTGGGTTAAAGCTAAGACAAGTAAGTATACCAGACTGGTGAAGAGGACATCAATGTGATAGGTTAAAGCTAAGACAAGTAAGTATACCAGGCTGGTTAAAAGGACATCAATGTGCTAGGTTAAAGCTAAGACATGTAAGTATACCAGGCTAGTAGAGAGGACATCAATGTGCTGCGTTAAAGCTAAGACAAGTAAGTACACCAGGCTCTGGTTAAGAGGACATCAATGAGCTGGGTTAAAGCTAAGACAAGTAAGTATACCAGGCTGGTTAAGAGGACATCAATGTGATAGGTTAAAGCTAAGACAAGTAAGTATACCAGGCTGGTTAAGAGGACATCAATGTGCTGGGTTAAAGCTAAGACAAGTAAGTATACCAGGCTGGTAGAGAGGACATCAATGTGCTGGGTTAAAGCTAAGACAAGTAAGTATACCAGGCTGGTAGAGAGGACATCAATGTGATAGGTTAAATCTAAGACATGTAAGTATACCAGGCTAGTAGAGAGGACATCAATGTGCTGGGTTAAAACTAAGACAAGTAAGTATACCAGGCTAGTAGAGAGGACATCAATGTGCTGGGTTAAAGCTAAGACAAGTAAGTATACCAGGCTGGTTAAGAGGACATCAATGTGCTGGGTTAAAGCTAAGAGAACTAAGTATACCAGGCTGGTAGAGAGGACATCAATGTGCTGGGTTAAAGCTAAGACTAGTAAGTATACCAGGCTGGTAGAGAGGACATCAATGTGCTAGGTTAAAGCTAAGAAAAGTAAGTACACCAGGCTGGTAGAGAGGACATCAATGTGCTGGGTTAAAGCTAAGACAAGTAAGTATACCAGGCTGCTAGAGACCGTAGATTCGAACAGAAGTGTAGCCTAGAGTAAGTGTAGTTCTTTTGTGCCGAAAATATTGTAAGCTTTAGAGTCAATGCAGCAGGAGGTCGACGCTTGGGAGTCATGACTTAGGCACTAAAAGACGAACTGCTGTACTTGACACTAAAAGAGGAACTACTGTACTTAGGCACTAAAAGAGGAACTGCTGTACTTGACACTAAAAGAGGAACTACTGTACTTGGCACTAAAAGAGGAACTACTGTACTTGACACTAAAAGAGGAACTACTGTACTTGGCACTAAAAGAGGAACTACTGTACTTGACACTAAAAGAGGAACTACTGTACTTGACACTAAAAGACGAACTGCTGTACTTGACACTAAAAGAGGAACTACTGTACTTAGGCACTAAAAGACGAACTGCTGTACTTGACACTAAAAGAGGAACTACTGTACTTGACACTAAAAGACGAACTGCTGTACTTGACACTAAAAGAGGAACTACTGTACTTGACACTAAAAGAGGAACTACTGTACTTGACACTAAAAGAGGAACTACTGTACTTAACTACAACAACTAGTCCTGACACCGCTCCTGTGACTGTTATTGAGACTGTGTCTCACTACCCAGAAAGGGCTAGACATCGGATCTCACTACCCAGAGAGGGCTAGACATCGGATCTCACTACCCAGAGAGGGCTAGACATCGAATCTCACTACCCAGATAGGGCTAGACATCGGATCTCACTACCCAGAGAGGTCTAGACATCGAATCTTACTACCCAGAGAGGTCTAGACATCGGATCTCACTACCCAGAGGGGGCTAGACATCGAATCTCACTACCCAGATAGGGCTAGACATCGGATCTCACTACCCAGAGAGGTCTAGACATCGAATCTCACTACCCAGATAGGGCTAGACATCGGATCTCACTACCCAGAGAGGTCTAGACATCAGATCTCACTACTCAGATAGGGCTAGACATCGGATCTCACTACCCAGAGAGGTCTAGACATCGGATCTCACTATCCAGATAGGTCTAGACATCGGATCTCACTACCCAGATAGGTCTATACATCGGATCTCACTACCCAGAGAGGTCTCGGCATCGGATCTCACTACCCAGAGAAGTCTAGACATTGGATCTCACTACCCAGAGAGGGTTAGACATCGGATCTCACTACCCAGAGAGGGTTAGACATCGGATCTCACTACCCAGAGAGGGTTAGACATCGGATCTCACTACCCAAAGAGGTCTAGACATCGGATCTCACTACCCAGAGAAGTCTAGACATTGGATCTCACTACCCAGAGAAGTCTAGACATTGGATCTCACTACCCAGAGAGGGCTAGACATCGGATCTCACTACCCAGAGAGGTCTCGGCATCGGATCTCACTACCCAGAGAAGTCTAGACATTGGATCTCACTACCCAGAGAGGGTTAGACATCGGATCTCACTACCCAGAGAGGTCTCGGCATCGGATCTCACTACCCAGAGAAGTCTAGACATTGGATCTCACTACCCAGAGAGGGCTAGACATCGGATCTCACTACCCAGAGAGGGCTAGACATCGGATCTCACTACCCAGAGAGGGTTAGACATCGGATCTCACTACCCAGAGAGGGTTAGACATCGGATCTCACTACCCAGAGAGGGTTAGACATCGGATCTCACTACCCAGAGAGGGTTAGACATCGGATCTCACTACCCAGAGAGGGTTAGACATCGGATCTCACTACCCAGAGAGGGTTAGACATCGGATCTCACTACCCGGGAACCAGGGGGTGGTAAACCCACTAACTTTATGTTATTTCTTTATCTTCCACCACCAATAGTGAGATTCGAATTCAGGACCTTCTTGTCTAGAGGTGGAAGTCTTACTCTAGACCACCAAGCCACAGTCTCTCTTACAAAGCTCTTCTGGTGTCAGTAAAATGATAAGTGCGACAAATAGTTATGGCGGTGCAACTTAGAAAAACGAATTCAGCAAGAGAAACATAAACAGAGAAATATAAATGAGAAATATAAACAGAGAAACATAGAGAAACGTAAACAGATGTACATATCACTGCTGTATTTCATGAAAAAATGTCCAGTCAAATAACAGAAAACCGAATTAGAAAAAAAGATGGAACTACTGCTAAGTGACTCTCAGTCTGTGTTCTGAAATGGCAGAGGATGCACAAGCACAATCTTTACACTTGGACAAATCAGTGAAAAGAGCGATTGAAAATAATAACAAAGTAAATATTGCGTTCATTGGTCAAGTAAAAGCTTCAATCGATCGAAGAGAAGTAAATCGTGGAGTGTGTTTGAAGACTTCAGCGTAAACGGACAGCTATTAGGTAACTTTAGGGTCTTGTTTGAAATAGTGAAAGTGTTTCCTGTAACAGCGGAAGCACGACAATTGTGTTTTCTGTAGCAGCGGGGGTACGACAAATGTTTCCTGTAACAGCGGGGGCACGACAAATGTTTCCTGTAACAGCGGGGGCACGACAAATGTTTCCTGTAACAGCGGGGGTACGACAAATGTTTCCTGTAACAGCGGAAGCACGACAATTGTGTTTTCTGTAACAGCGGGGGTACGATAAATGTTTCCTGTAACAGCGGGGGTACGACAAATGTTTCCTGTAACAGCGGGGGTACGACAAATGTTTCCTGTAACAGCGGGGGGTACGACAAATGTTTCCTGTAACAGCGGGGGTACGACAAATGTTTCCTGTAACAGCGGGGGTACGACAAATGTTTCCTGTAACATTGGGGGTACGATAAATGTTTCCTTTAACAGCAGGGGTGTTATAGCGCTGTAATGTTATTTATTCTTTATATTATCTTTGTACTCTCTTGACAGCACTTCGCATTTATTTTAGTTGATCACAACAGGTAATTCAAGACAGACACCTTTTCACTCATATAATGATAATCATGTTTATTGATCTCTAGGCACAATGATTCTACTAGTGGTTGATACACTTATCTTAAATTAATATTAATTAATTCGGGACTTCTCTGAGGCTACCGCCGATGACTATGGTCCGTCCCAAGTGCATATTTTTGCATACAACATTATTCAACTTACGTTCATGACAAAATCACTAACATAGAATTATGGAAATGTACCAGTCAAACACCAGTGGATAAAGAGATACAGCAAAGACGATGGCGCTGGATAGGACACACACTACGGAAGCCAACTGAGAGTATTATACAACAGGCCCTTTTTTGGAATCCTCAGTGGAAAAGACAAAGAGGAAGACCAAAGAATTCTTGAAGAAGACAGATAGAAGCAGAGATGAAGATCTCTGAAACAACTTGAAAAACTCTTAAAAGCACTTCACGACACTAATGTTCACATTCTCATTGCTATACTCCTACTCTCTATCAACTGCTACTAATAACTTCTCAACTGACTTGAACTACAACTTGGAGATTCTAACTTCCTAACTAACTGGCTTCACTTTCTAATCTTAACTTCCTAACTGTTCTGTCTGTTCTAACTCTATCTAACTGACTTCGGCAGTTCGGCAGAAGCCAGATTAAGCTTACTTAGTCTACATTCTGACTTCGTCTAGTCACTCACTCTCTTGCTAATTTATTCATGACTGTCTCAAACCTATAGTGTTGAAGTTTTAAATACTCAACCACAACTCTTCACCTGAAAATCAGTAGCCAATAAAATTGTCACAATTTTGTCGTGAAGTGACAAATTGCAACTCGGTCAGCCCTCCTCACTCTGTGTCCGAGACCTGAACTCCAAAATCTGACTTGTGTCTCAACTGTCCCCTATTTTTACAATAACAGATTATTTTCGGTACTTCTATAACCTATTTTAAATAATGGTTACCTCATGACAATGACCTTTCCTGGTAGTTGGATGGCAACTTATTTATCAGACGGGCCAAAGTCATGGGGTCAACGCATGCTATAGTCACTTCCACAACTTGGTTTCCGCGTGGAAATTTCCATTAACTATTATGTCCAGGATAATTCTGGACCTTCCTACCTTAGCTTCCTCTCCCTGTGTGTCCACTACCCACTATAAACTTTTACTCCCTTAACTTTGTTTCTACAACTTGTTGTCTGGCTGGAAATTTTCCATACTTAAATTAATGTCCTAACTACTGCTGGTCGCTACCATTTGTTACTGGTATTATCTATTGAGAAGCGGGTAACAACTAAGTTACCCGTCCCCATGCGTCGCTAACTTACTCTATTACAGAGATACGATAACTGTTTCCTGTAATAGCGGGGGTACGATAAATGTTTCCTGTAACAGCGGTGGTACGATAACAATCCTCTTCTTCTTCTACCTTTTTAGCTCCCAGTGGAGCATAGGTCTTCAACAAACACTTTCCAAGTCGTTCTGTTTTTTGCCATTCTTTTAAGATCATTCCATGTCTTCCCCATCATCTTCATCTCTGCTTCTATCTGTCTTCTCCAAGAATTCCTTGGTCTTCCTCTTTGTCTTTTCCCCCTGGGGATTCCAAAAAAGGGTATGTTGTGTAATACTCTCAGTTGACTTCCGTAGTGTGTGTCCTATCCAGCGCCATCGTCTTTGCTGTATCTCTTTATCCACTGGTGTTTGACTGGTACATTTCCATAATTCTATGTTAGTGATTTTGTCCTGCCATTTCCATCCTTTTATCCTGCGTAAGCATCCATTAATGAAAGTCTGTATCTTCGTGATTGTCAATTTTGTTGTTCTCCATGTTTCACAGCCATATAATAGGACCGCCTTAACATTTGAGTTGAAAATTTCCATTTTTGCATTTAACCTAACCCCTTTGGATTTCCATATGTTTCCCAGTGCAATGAAAGCTTCTCCTGCCCCTGATATCCCTACTTTGGTATCATTTTCTGTTCCTCCCTCTCTATCTATATTACCGCCCAGATATATGTAAGACTGTACATCCAATAGAGGTAATTCTCCCAGTTTTACTTGGCCATTGCCAACTGTATTAATTCTCACAATGTTGGTCTTATCTCTATTAATCTTCAGTCCTAGCTGTTGTGATCTCCCATCAAGTATGCTCATTCTATCCCGCATCCGTTGATGGCTGTGTGATAGGAGAGCTATGTCATCAGCAAAGTCCAAATCATCAAGTTGTTTGGTCAGTGACCACTGGATTCCATTTCTGTTGTTCTGAGTTACCCTCATAATCCAATCTATGGCCAGTAGAAAGAGAAATGGAGACAGAAGGCATCCTTGCCTTACTCCTGTTCTTATTCCAAATGCCTCCGTAATCCGTCCTTCATGCACCACACTACATTCCATTCCTTCATACATTGTTTTTATCAGGTTAATAAACTTTATGTGGATTCCGTAATGACTCAGTAACTTCCAAAGCATTCTTCTGTCTAAACTATCAAATGCCGTTTCGTAATCTATGAATCCAATATAAAGTGGGGATTTTAGTTCTAAACTTTGTTCAACGATTATACATAGAGTAGTTATTTGATCAGCACATGATCTGTTCTTCCTAAAACCTGCTTGTTCATCTCTCAAATGTTTCTCTATGGCCTCTTTTAGTCTCTCCAGATGATTCTGCTTAGTATTTTTCCTGGCACTGATAGTAGCATAATTCCCCTATAATTTGTGCACTCCTGTAAACTTCATTTCTTTGGTAGATTGATCATATAACCTTCTTTCCAGTCTTTAGGTATTTCTTCCCTCTCTCAAATGTTATCTAATAGATTATGTAGCATCTTGGTAGAGGTGTTAATATCTGCTTTGATGGCTTCCGAAGGAATTTCATCTGGTCCTGTGGCTTTACCATTTTTAATAGTTTGATGGCTTTCATTATTTCTTCTTTGCTTGGTTTTCCGCAGTTAACGTGTAACTCTTCTTCTGCTGGTAGTATTTCTGGAGGATTATTTGAGCCGGGTCTGTTCAAAAGTTCTTCAAAGTGCTCTTTCCATCTCTCCATTTGTTCCCTTATATTACTAAGCAGATTTCCTTTCTTATCTTTAATAAAGGCATTGATCTGTTTGTATTTTCCACTTAATTTCTTTGTGCTGTTGTACAGTTCTTTCATATTCTCTTTATTTGCTGCTTCTTCTGCCTCTTTAGCTAGTTCATCTATATATTTCCTCTTATCCCTTTTAATGCATCTTCTCACTTCTTTGTTCATCTCTGTGTAAGCTTCTTGTGTCTTGGCTTTATTACTTCTCGTTTTGCTTTTGTTTATGTCTGCTTTCTTGTTCTTTCTTTCTTTAATTTTGTCCAGGGTATCTGCTGTCTTCCATGCCTTATTCTGGCGCTCTCTTTTCCCTAGAGTTTCTTCGCATGTCTCTTTCCATATATCTTTTACCTGTTTCCAATGATCTTCTATATAGTTATTGTATTTTCTAGTTGTTGGTGGACTTTGTATTTGTTTGATATTGTGACTGCGAATTTATCTTTAATTCGTTGTTCTTTAAGAAACCCTACATTGAAATACTTTCTACCCTTATTCGTTGTAGTATACCTTTTTAGTTTAATTTTAAGTTTAGCTATCAGAAGATGATGATCAGAAGCTATATCTGCCCCTCTATATACTTTTACATCCTGTAAGGATGACTTAAACTTATTATTAATACATATGTGATCAATTTGATTTTCGTTCTATGATCTGGTGACACCCATGTAGCTTTGTGTATTCTTTTATGTTGGAATATTTTTCCTCCTAGGCTCATTTGATTAAGGGCGCAGAAATTCACAAATATCTCTCCATTCTCGTTTATATCTCCAAGTCCATGTTTTCCCATAATCTCTTCGAAGCCTCTGTTGTCTGATCCTACTTTAGCATTTAAGTCTCCCATCAGATTATACTATTCCTTAGCTCGCCTTGCATCCATCTGACATTGTAGCTGTTTATATAAAGCATCTTTAACTAAATCATTCCTATCGTTGGTTGGTGCATAGCATTGGATAATGTGTAATTTTATTTTGTTTTTGGTTGTTTTAAATGTTGTTCTCATTAGTCTCGGTCCTATTGATTCCCATTCTATTAGTGTCTTCTGTGCATTTCTTGATAGCATTATAGCTACCTCTTCACTATGTTGTGCTCCAGGTTCCTGGTGTCCTGATGATAAAATCATCTCTCCTGTATTTTTAGTTTTATTTTACCCGTTCCTAGCCATCTTGTTTCACACATTCCCAGAACATCTATCTTGTAGTTTGTCATTTCTGCTGCTACATGTGCAGCTTTTCCTTGTTCGTTTAGAGTACGAACATTCCAGGTGCCAATTCTGGAGGATTTCCTGGTAGACAAATGGTGAGTCGGCAACCCGGACTCCGTACGGCTTTCTACGGCTTGCGTCATATGTCTCTTAGACAGAAAGCCCTTCTCTTTCCTGGATGGCGGATTAATTGTTTCTTTCTTTGACTATCCATGTTTGTGAAGTTTTTTCGGCTTTTTTTTTTTTACAGTATGGGATAGCCAGTCCCATGCCCAACCCTACTTTCTCGCCTCTTACGAACATGCCTGGTAGGGTATCTTCCATTTTTCCTGACAAAAACAATCTTCCTTTTTTCCCCGACAAAAAACGATCTTACTTTTTTCCTGACAAAATCAATCTTACTTTTTTTCCTGACAAAATCAATCTTACTTTTTTTCCTGACAAAATCAATCTAACTTTTTTTCCTGACAAAATCAATCTTACTTTCTTCTCTGACAAAATCAATCTTACTTTTTTTCCTGACAAAATCAATCTTACTTTTTTTCTAATAAAAACAATCTTCCTTTTTTCCCGACAAAAAACGATCTTACTTTTTTTCCTGACAAAATCAATCTTACTTTTTTTCCTGACAAAATCAATCTTACTTTTTTTCTAATAAAAACAATCTTCCTTTTTTCTGTAAAAAAAAACAAAACTATGAAATCTTGTTATTCTGTCACAAAAACCTGACGACCCGAAGCAATGGTTCATGGTACAAGCAGGTGGTCACAAGAAGATGACATGAAGACCTAGGCGTGTGATAACATCTGCCAACATAAATCTTCCCAAATGTAGGTCATTCTCCATGATATGCTTCATTATCTTGTGTGTGGAGCAAATCCTGCGGTCTAAATGGCATAACGTTTTAGTGACGTATTCTCCTGCGTTGTGAGTGACGTCACAGACATGCGCAAACAGCGGTACCACATCAGCAAGGACAATTTGCTGACAACTGGTTATTAATGAAGCCAAGACTGAGGAGCGTGATAGCTCACATCATCACAACGACCCCAAGGATCAAGGAACAGTCAAGGTACGACAGCCGCTGAAGGCCACGGCACAGCGCAGATAAAGTGTAAAACAAAACCTAATAAATGAAATAATCTTCACTGTAAATGAATCGACAGACAGGATATATTAGACCAGGGATCGTCAAACTGGTTCGATCTACAGAGCCCTAACTATTACCCACAAATCACCGCGGCAGTACTTTATATCAACAATGCAAAACCAAAAACACATTTTAACAGCATTTTAACAGCGTATTTAACAACATTTTAACAGCTTATTTAACAGCATTTTAACAACTTATTAAATAGCATTAATCAAGATCAAAGGAAGGAGAACTGTTGATTGATCAAGAAAACATAAGGGAACGATGGACAGAATACATTAAAGATCTTTATAATGATGAACGAACGGAAGTAAATATTAAGGATAATGGAGAAGGACCAGAAATACTCAGAGAAGAAGTGGAAGATGCCTTGTGCAATATGAAAGCAGGCAAAGCTCCTGGACTAGACGATACTATAACTAAAGAAGAGATTGAAGCCATGGGTGATTTTGGAATAGAAATAATAACAAAAATATTGAATGATATCTACAACAGCAGATATATACCAGACGACATGCTCAAATTAATATTCATAGCCCTACCAAAGAAATCGGGTGCGATTGAATGCGATGATCATCGCACAATAAGCCTTATGAGTCATATGACTAAGATATTACTAAAAAATCATCATGCGAAGAGTGCGAAACAAAATCAGTCCAGAAATTAGCGATGAACAGTGTGGTTTTGTTAGAGATAAAGGAACAAGCAATGCCATTTATATCATAAGATCTTTAGTAGAAAGAGCCATATAGGTGAAAACAGATCTATACCTATGTTTCATAGATTACAACAAGGCATTTGACAAAGTAAAGCACCAAGAAATAATCAAAATTTTAGATAGTATAAACGTAGACAGCAAAGATCTAAGAATAATAAAAAAACATGTACTGGCAACAAACAGCGGCTATAAGAACTGGAAACCAATTGGGAATGTTTCAACAAATAAAACAGGGTGTTAGACAAGGTTATGTGCAGTCACCAGATTTGTTTAATATTTATAGTGAGATTATTTTAAGATCCATAAGGGACATGCCTGGAATAAGAATTGGAGGTCATAATATAAATAATCTAAGGTATGCTGATGATACAGTCTTAATCGTTAAGAGTGAAAATGAGTTACAAGAAATGTTGGACATTATAGTGAAGGAAAGCAAAAAGAAAGGACTCAGCCTTAATAGCAAAAAGACAGAGGTAATGGTAACAATAAAGAAAAAGACGTCACATCAGTGCAAAATAAAGACAAGTGGAACAATATTAAAACAGGTAAATGAATTTAAATATTTGGAGACTTTGTTAACCTCAGACAGAAGATGTACAAAAGAGGTGAGATGCAGAAAGGCTCAGGCAAAAACAGCTTTCCAAAAAATGAGGAAGATACTATGCAATCCATTTTTGACAATGGAAACTAGAAAAAGAGTTCTTAAATGTTATGTAGAGCCAGTCTTGACATATGGATGTGAATCATGGACAATAGGACAACAGACAAGAAAATCACTGGAGTCTCTAGAAATATAGTTTTACAGAAGAATGTTGAGAGTACCATGGACAGCTAAGAAGAGTAATGAAAATGTTCTAAGAGAGGTCAAAGCAAAGAGAGAGCTAATTTCCAATATTAGGAAGAAACAATCATCATTTTTTTGGCCATGTAATGAGAAGAGAACAACTGGAATATATTGTAACAACTCGAAAAATTGAGGGTCGAAGAGATAGAGGGAAGCAAAGAGAAAAAATAACGGATAGCTTAAGAGAATGGCTTGGCAGAAGGTCAACAACAGAAATGAAAAATAGCTGCCGCGATCGAAAATTGTGGAGAGACATGATCACCTACGCCAGTAGGCACGGTACTTGATGATTAACAAAGTCAGTGGGAAGAATGAGCTTGTTTCATCCTCATTAGATCTTCAAATCTGGGCACAAATTTGGTCATTGCTATTCTAATCTCTCTCTCTCAGCATCCAAATGGGATCTGTATTTGGTTTTTATGACTGTCAATGTTGAAAACCTGGTGCCACTTAAGTAGGTCGTCGCAAAAGAAATTAAAACTCGTAGGATCTCCGTGCATACCTCTGTGTATTCTTGTTTTACAACGCTCCAATGAAAAGAGGAAAAAGGAAAGAACAATACAAAAAAAAAATAATAACTACTCCCGAGATGAAATGTGTCAGACGAATGACAGGAAACAGTCTGAGAGATAAGATGAGAAATGAAGAACTAAGAAAAAAGCTAGAAATAATTTCCGCCATTGAATATATAAATAAACAATAGATAAAACGGTTTAGCCACGTGATACGTCAGAAAGATCAAAACACAACACAACAAACCTTTAATAAACGTTGTGAGAATACCAGACCCAAGGGTTGACTACGAAAACGATGGATTGATGAAATATTATAAACACTAGGAAACATAACAGCAGGAGAGGTCCAACAGAAGAGCAAAAGATGGATTGATGGAATATTAGAAATACTAGGAAACATAACAGCAGGAGAGGCCATCAGTAGAGCAAAAGATGGATTGATGGAATATTAGAAACACTGGGAAACATAACAGCAGGAGAGGACAACAGAAGAGCAAAAGATGGATTGATGGAATATTAGAAATACTAGGAAACATAACAGCAGGAGAGGCCATCAGTAGAGCAAAAGATGGATTGATGCAATATTAGAAACACTGGGAAACATAACAGCAGGAGAAATGAAATAAGAACAAAATGACACAAATGATATCTCCCCTCGACGCTGAAAGGCAAATGAGGAAGTAAATAAGTTTAGGAAAGGGTAAAAAAATTGACATTTTTGTTAAAAACAAATATTGTTCGAATTAAAATGTCGAGCCGGCCGAGAAATATGAATTCAAATTTATACTGTCCCTGTCTGATAGGTAAGTAAGGTCAGTCTATCATTCAGTGACCTTTTGACATCAGCCTTGGGGCATTTCTCTGTTTCCGTTTGTGAGATCACGAGACTAGTTGGATGCTCAAGATCGTTGATCACGCGGAGGCAAAACACACACCACGTAGTGGAATTTGGCGACCGTTCGTGGTTGTGTATTGCTTCTATGGTAGTGGTTCTGTGATAGTGGTTCTGCGGTAGTGCTTCTAGTTGTATTGCTTCTGTGGTAGTGCTTCTAGTTGTATTGCTTCTGTGGTAGTGCTTCTAGTTGTATTGCTTTTTTGGTAGTGGTTCTGTGATAGTGGTTCTGTGATAGTGGTTCTGTGATAGTGGTTCTGTGATAGCGGTTCTGTGATAGTGGTTCTGTGATAGCGGTTCTGTGATAGTGGTTCTGTGATAGTGGTTCTGTGATAGTGGTTCTGTGATAGTGGTTCTGTGATAGCGGTTCTGTGATAGTGGTTCTGTGATAGTGGTTCTGTGATAGTGCTTCTAGTTGTATTGCTTCTGTTGTAGTGTTTCTAGTTGTATTGCTTTTTTGGTAGTGGTTCTGTGACAGTGGTTCTGTGGTAGTGTTTCTAGTTGTATTGCTTTTTTGGTAGTGGTTCTGTGATAGTGCTTCTGTGATAGTGCTTCTAGTTGTATTGCTTCTGTGGTAGTGGTTCTGTGATAGTGGTTCTGTGATAGTGGTAATGTAGTACTGCTTCTGTGGTAGTAGTTCTGTGACAGTGGTAATTAAATGTAGTACTGCTTCTGTGGTAGCGGTTCTGTGGTTGTGGTTCTGTGGTAGTGATGCGGTAGGCGATATTGCTATTACTGATCATGGACGAGTGGGGTGAACATTTGAGTGTTTGGCGACGCTACAAGTAATAAACACAACGGTGTTTGTAACAATGGTAAGTGTTTCTAGTAAAGGTAAAATGTTTGTAGCAATGGTAAGTGTTTCTAGTAAAGGTAAAATGTTTGTAGCAATGGTAAGTGTTTCTAGTAAAGGTAAAATGTTTGTAATGAAGGTAAAATGTTTGTAGTGAAGGTAATGTTTGTAATGAAGGTAAAATGTTTGTAGTGAAGGTAATGTTTGTAAAGAAGGTAAAATGTTTGTAGTGAAGGTAATGTTTGTAATGAAGGTAAAATGTTTGTAGTGAAGGTAATGTTTGTAATGAAGGTAATGTTTGTAATGAAGGTAAAATGTTTGTAGCAATGGTAAGTGTTTCTAGTAAAGGTAAAATGTTTGTAGCAATGGTAAGTGTTTCTAGTAAAGGTAAAATGTTTGTAATGAAGGTAAAATGTTTGTAGTGAAGGTAATGTTTGTAATGAAGGTAAAATGTTTGTAGTGAAGGTAATGTTTGTAAAGAAGGTAAAATGTTTGTAGTGAAGGTAATGTTTGTAATGAAGGTAAAATGTTTGTAGTGAAGGTAATGTTTGTAATGAAGGTAAAATGTTTGTAGTGAAGGTAATGTTTGTAATGAAGGTAAAATGTTTGTAGTGAAGGTAATGTTTGTAATGAAGGTAAAATGTTTGTAAAGAAGGTAAAATGTTTGTAGTGAAGGTAGCAATCACAGAAAAGAACATAATGGTGAGCGTAATGAAAGTGAAAATGATGGTGATATAGGTGACAGTAATGGTAAAGCACATGACACTGATGGTAATTGATAGTAATGATAATGAAGGTTGTAGTGATGGTAATTGATCGTGATAGTCATGAAGGTGATAGTGATGGTAATGATGGCAGTTTTCTTCTTCTTCTTCTTTTCTCTTTTCACTGATAACTAAAAGGTGTCGTGGTTTATATCATTTGTCGTTCTTGAGCTGCTCGAACTGTCTGAATTAGTGATTTTCCTTTGTTGTTACATGTCTCTATCACTGCATCTATCCATCTTCTTCTGGGTCCTACTTATCGGTCTTTTTCCATGAATTCTCGAGAAGAAGGCAGTAATGATGATAATAAATAGTGATAGTGATGGTAATGAAGGCAGTAATGATGATAATAAATAGTGATAGTGATGGTAATGACGGCAGTAATAATGATAATAAATAGTGATAGTGATTGTAAGTAACAATGAATAATTAAGTATTAAACTACATCCTACAAGAACTCAACTATTGAAGAACAAAATGTAATTGACAGGAACTTCATGCATCGAAAGCACGTACGGACACCAACCAGAGAGATTGCTTCCAACAACAACCGATAAATTCTCGTTCTACTTTGCTTTAATTCCAACCAAAATCTCACCTATAAATATTTATCTCGTTAATTGACCCGAAAAACAAATATTGTTTTTATTTTTGTCTGTGCTCAATTATGGAGAAGAAAACATCGATGATTCGGCTGTGATGTAGAAAAAAGAGTCACAAGAAAAAAAAGCGATAGATTGGTTGGGAATTTTGGTTGATGTTGTTGACGGATGACGATAATGGTGAAGATGAAGACGACAAGGGAAACATATTTTGATAGAAATAAAAAAGATCTCACCTGCGGTGACTTTTCTTTATTACATGTGTCTACCTAAGGAATTTGTTGCTGCCCTCTTGTCCGAGACAAGTCGACACCGCTCTGTAGATCTCTGCTAGTAGTGGTAGTTCTGTTCTTTATTTGCGAGTTCTGTGAAGAACTCAACTGTTTATCTATTGTTTTTCATTTGAGAAACTAACTGTGTGATTCCAGGGATTCCTATATGTAGATAGTGACAGGAGGATCCTGGGAACGACCGATGCTGTGATTGGCTGCTTCCTTCGCCAGCTACAGATGTCGCTGAGGTGGTAGCGTCAACAGGTCACCAATCTCGCGAGAACACGCGCGGATCCTCGCGTGTGCGGGAGTTGAGTGTTGGCGAGTACTGGGCAATGTTGGGTGTCGTGACAGCATTAGAAGGTTGGTTCGGTGTTGAGGGATACTGTTCTACAATAATGATTGCTGGGGGGATCAATAAGTAAATAAGAGATGAAATGTACAATATATATATATATATATAGTTAGAAAAATAATTTCTAGATTTTGTATTCAGTAAATTAGCAACAAGACCTACAATTAAATATCAAAGTTGAAGGAATACATCTAGAGACAGTCCAGAGCTATAACTATCTGGGACATACTATAACCAGTGATGGAAAATGTACAACTGAAATAAATAAAAGAATAGGAATGGCAAAAAGTAATTTCAATGCCATGAAAAATATACTAACATCAAATCAAATTACACCAGGGCTAAAACTAAGAATAGCAAAATGTTACATGTTCTCAATATTCCTATATGGTGCAGAAACATGGACATTAGACCAGAAAACAGAACAGAAAATTGAGGCCTTTGAAATGTGGATTATAGAAGAATAGGTAGAATTGGATGGAAAGAAAAGAAAACAAACGAGGAAGTTTTAAAACAACTAAAAATGAAGAAAGAACTACTAAACACAATTAGAGCAAGACAAATGAAATTTTTTTGGTCATGTTAAAAGACACAACAGTCTAATAAAAGTAATATTAGAAGGAAAAATACAAGGTAAAAGAGGCAGAGGCAGACCAAGACTAACATGGACGAGTAACATCAAAAGATGGACAAGTCAGCCTATAGCAATCTGCACAATCAAAGCAAGAGACAGAGTGGAATGGCGCTCCATGGTAGCCAACCTTCGATGCGGAGACGGCACACAATGATGATGATGACATTGGTAACGCAATTAGCGACGGGAAGAATATGCGAGTGGAAAAAGAAAGTGTCGCAGAGAGAGAGAGAGAGAGAGAGAGAGAGAGAGAGAGAGAGAGAGAGATACAATATCAAAGAGAGTACCAAAGAGAAAAAGTATGAGAGCAAGGAGTTAAGGCAAAGAAATTCAAAGCTGCAGTAAAGCTAAATGTGAGCATCAGAGAGAGAGAAAGTATCAGAGAGAGAGAGAGGGAGAGTATCAGAGAGAGAGAGAGAGAGAAAGAGTATCAGAGAGAGAGGGAGAGTATCAGAGAGAGAGGGAGAGTATCAGAGAGAGAGGGAGAGAGAAAGAGTATCAGAGAGAGAGGGAGAGTATCAGAGAGAGAGGGAGAGAGAAAGAGTATCAGAGAGAGAGGGAGAGTATCAGTGAGAGAGGGAGAGTATCTGAGAGAGAGAGGGAGAGTATGAGAGAGAGAGAGAGAGAGAAAGAGTATCAGAGAGAGAAAGAGTATCAGAGAGAGAGAAAGTATCAGAGAGAGAGAGAGAAAGAGTATCAGAGAGAGAGAAAGAGAAAGAGTGGCAGAGAGAGAGAGAGAGAGAGAAAGAGTATCAGAGAGAGAGAGAGAGAAAGAGTATCAGAGAGAGAGAGAGAGAGAGAGAGAGAGAGAGAGAGAGAAAGAGTATCAGAGAGAGAGAACAATAATTGTAGGAACGAGAACTGCCCCGATATAGTGTGTGAATGTACATCACGTGATTTTGTGTGATATTTTCTACTTTCGACTCTGGAGTCAGGTAATGGAGTCACGGACGTGAGTCGAAACTGTGGTTGTGAAGACAATGAAATCAGAGTCATAGTATAAACCAATGCGTCAGAGTCATAGTATAAACCAATGTATCAGAGCCATAGTATAAACCAATGTGTCAGAGTCATAGTATAAACCAATACGTCAGAGTCATAGTATAAACCAATGCGTCAGAGTCCTAGTATAAACCAATGCGCCAGAGTCATAGTATAAACCAATGTGTCAGATTCACAGTATAAACCAATGCGCCAGAGTCATAGTATAAACCAATGAGTCAGAGTCATAGTATAAACTAATGCGGTCATAGTATAAACCAATGCGTCAGAGTCATAGTATAAACCAATGCGCCAGTCATAGTATAAACCAATGCGTCAGAGTCATAGCATAAACCAATGCGCCAGTCATAGTATAAACCAATGCGTCAGTCATAGTATAAACCAATGCGTCAGAGTCATAGTATAAACCAATGCGCCAGAGTCATAGTATAAACCAATGCGTCAGCAGTCGCGATTCAGGATCGTGGAGTCAGATCATCAGAAAATAGTGCAGGTCGCATTCCGTAAATAGTTTTTTTTTAATTAACTAAAAATAGGCACAATTCCACATGCTGCACTGCAAAAAAAGAACGAGTCGGATGTATGGTTAAATCTTAAATCATTTTCGTACTTCTGAGACTATTCACAATGGCGTGGTCGATCTTCGGAAATTCAATTCAAGTGATCAAATCTAACTGTACAATGAAGTAAACATCATCAACAGACAGCAACATCATCAACAGACCGCAACATCATCAACAGACAGCGAAATCATCTTATGACATCTATTTGATCCCCGTGTTTGCTTTTAACCACAATGGTATGTGGTAAAAAAAAATATAGTGACGTCTTCATCATCATGTGCTATACCGGTTGGCGTAGGCGATCATGTCCCTCCACAATCTTCTATCTACAGCACATTGTATCAATTCTGTTGTTGACTGTTTTCCATGCCATGACACCAAGCTATCCAGTATTTTCTCTCTTTGTCATTCACGATCTCTCTTTACTTTTATTTTGCCAGTTGTAACCAAGTATTCCAACTTTCCTCTTCTCATGATGTGCCCGAAAAATGTTGATTGCTTCTTTCTGATGTTTTTTATTAGCTCCCTTTTTGTGTTGGCCTCTTTGAGAACTTCCTCATTGGTCTTTTTAGCTGTCCAGGGAACTTTCAACATTCTTCTGAGAAATCCCATCTCTATGGCCTTTAATCGTCTTTTCATTTGTTTGTCTACTGTCCATGATTTGCTTCCATAGGTCAGAATTGGTTCTCTATAGAACCGATGAACTCTTTTTCTCACTTCTATTGACATAGATTTGTTGTATAATATATTTATAGTAACTTGACAAACGTATCTATGGCTGTAGTTAGAATAAACAATTTGCTAAGAAAATAGGTCAAAGAGTGAATTTGATGTTTGAGTATCAGTTATATACGAGAAGTCTATGTACTTTTTTTTTAGTGCACATGTAATGCGACAACTGATCACTTCCTGGCCTTCTCAAGTGTCGAACTCACCGTCTGCCGCTGGGATGTAGAGATCACATTTTAATTGTTCCGCTAAAAAGCGACATTAGTTCACACAGCACGTCCTGTGAGCCTCGCCAAAACGTCCACCACGTCCTACGTCACATTTATTCCTCGGTGGGGAAAAATGTATAATCAAATATAAATAAATAAAACAGTTCATCTTTCCTCTTTTACTTTTTCCTCTTCTACTTCATATCATCATCACCATCTTCTTTTTTCCTCTTCTTCTTCTTCATAAAATCATAATCTTCTTATTTTTCTTCTTCACTTCTTTTCTCATTCTTCTCCTCCTCCTTTTTATCTTCTTCTTCTTCTGCTTCCGTGTGAGGGTAACATTAACTTCCGTGTTAGGGTAACATTAACTTCCGTGTGAGGGTAACATTAACTTCCGTGTGAGGGTAACATTAACTCCCGTGTGAGGGTAACATTAACTTCTGTGTGAGGGTAACATTAACTTCCGTGTGAGGGTAACATTAACTTCCGTGAGAGGGTAACATTAACTTCCGTGTGAGGGTAACATTAACTTCCGTGTGAGGGTAACATTAACTTCCGTGTGAGGGTAACATTAACTTCCGTGTGAGGGTAACATTAACTTCCGTGTGAGGGTAACATTAACTTCCGTGTGAGAGTAACATTAACTTCCGTGTGAGGGTAACATTAACTTCCGTGTGAGGGTAACATTAACTTCCGTGTGAGGGTAACATTAACTTCCGTGTGAGAGTAACATTAACTTCCGTGAAAGGGTAACATTAACTTCCGTGTGAGAGTAACATTAACTTCCGTGAAAGGGTAACATTAACTTCCGTGTGAGAGTAACATTAACTTCAGTGTGAGGATAACATTAACTTCCGTGTGAGAGTAACATTAACTTCCGTGTGAGGGTAACATTAACTTCCGTGTGAGGGTAACATTAACTTCCGTGTTAGGGTAACATTAACTTCCGTGTGAGGGTAACATTAACTTCCGTGTGAGGGTAACATTAACTCCCGTGTGAGGGTAACATTAACTTCTGTGTGAGGGTAACATTAACTTCCGTGTGAGGGTAACATTAACTTCCGTGTGAGGGTAACATTAACTTCCGTGTGAGGGTAACATTAACTTCCGTGTGAGGGTAACATTAACTTCCGTGTGAGGGTAACATTAACTTCCGTGTGAGGGTAACATTAACTTCCGTGTGAGAGTAACATTAACTTCCGTGAGAGGGTAACATTAACTTCCGTGTGAGGGTAACATTAACTTCCGTGTGAGGGTAACATTAACTTCCGTGTGAGAGTAACATTAACTTCCGTGAAAGGGTAACATTAACTTCCGTGTGAGAGTAACATTAACTTCCGTGAAAGGGTAACATTAACTTCCGTGTGAGAGTAACATTAACTTCAGTGTGAGGATAACATTAACTTCCGTGTGAGAGTAACATTAACTTCCGTGTGAGGGTAACATTAACTTCCGTGTGAGGGTAACATTAACTTCCGTGTGAGAGTAACATTAACTTCCGTGAGAGGGTAACATTAACTTCCGTGAGAGGGTAACATTAACTTCCGTGTGAGAGTAACATTAACTTCCGTGAGAGGGTAACATTAACTTCCGTGTGAGGGTAACATTAACTTCCGTGCGAGGGTAACATTAACTTCCGTGTGAGGGTAACATTAACTTCCGTGTGAGGGTAACATTAACTTCCGTGTGAGGGTAACATTAACTTCCGTGTGAGGGTAACATTAACTTCCTTGTGAGGGTAACATTAACTTCCGTGTGAGAGTAACATTAACTTCCTTGTGAGTGTAACATTAACTTACTTACGTGAGAGGGTAACATTAACTTCCGTTAGTGGGTAACATTAACTTCCGTGTGAAGGTAACATTAACTTCCGTGTTAGAGTAACATTAATTTCCATGAAAGGGTAACATTAACTTCTGTGTGAGGGTAACATTAACTTACGTGAGAGGGTAACATTAACTTCCGTGAGTGGGTAACATTAATTTCTGTGTGAGGGTAACATTAACTTCCGTGAGAGGGGAACATTAACTTCCGTGAGAGGGTAACATTAACTTCCGTGTGAGGGTAACATTAACTTCTGGGAGAGGGTAACATTAACTTCCGTGTGAGGGTAACATTAACTTCCGTGTGAGGGTAACATTAACTTCTATGTGAGGGTAACATTAACTTCCGTGTGAGGGTAACATTAACTTCCGTGTGAGGGTAACATTAACTTCTGTGTGAGGGTAACATTAACTTCCGTGTGAGGGTAACATTAACTTCCGTGAGAGGGTAACATTAACTTCCGTGTGAGGGTAACATTAACTTCCGTGTGAGGGTAACATTAACTTCTGTGTGAGGGTAACATTAACTTCCGTGAGAGGGTAACATTAACTTCCGTGTGAGGGTAACATTAACTTCCGTGTTAGAGTAACATTAATTTCCATGAAAGGGTAACATTAACTTCTGTGTGAGGGTAACATTAACTTACGTGAGAGGGTAACATTAACTTCCGTGAGTTGGTAACATTAATTTCCGTGTGAGAGTAACATTAACTTCCGAGTGAGAGTAACATTAACTTCCGTGTGAGGGTAACATTAACTTCCGTGTGAGGGTAACATTAACTTCCGTGTGAGGGTAACATTAACTTCCGTGTGAGGATAACATTAACTTCCGTGTGAGGGTAACATTAACTGCCGTGTGAGGGTAACATTAACTTCCGTGTGAGAGTAACATTAACTTCCGTGTGAGGGTAACATTAACTTCCGTGTGAGGGTAACATTAACTTCCGTGTGAGGGTAACATTATCTTCCGTGAGAGGGTAACATTAACTTCCGTGAGAGGGTAACATTAACTTCCGTGTGAGGGTAACATTAACTTCCGTGTGAGAGTAACATTAACTTCCGTGAAAGGGTAACATTAACTTCCGTGTGAGGGTAATATTAACTTCCGTGAGAGGGTAACACTCTGTTTGATGTCAATGTGTTCTGTAGTTCTAGCAGTAATCAAACCCATATTTGTTCGAGCTCACCACATACTCAACTCAAGCCTGACCACCAAGAATGTTTCTGGACGCGATCTGCTCATAGGTACATAACCAAGGTGAGAACACGTGACCTGCGGTCACATTTCTCATTGGCTCGCCATTAAGATAGACACGAGTGAGATCGTGTTTCACAATTTGAATGTTCAAAGTGGATTAGACCACTCGAGCACTGAGCGAGAGAAGTGAAGGCCCTCACACTGGCGAAAGTTGCCAGTGATCCTTTCAATAACGTTGACTATGTCCTACCTACATATAAATAATCATTAATGAATACTATTATAAGGGATTTTTTTAAAAAGTAAAGAGCCCCTGTCACGCCAAGTGACGTATAGGGAATATGGTGTTAGCGACCATAAATTTTACAAACCTTCAGCACATGATTTTTGGGGTAATGTGGTCGGTATTACGTCCGTGCCGCTTTATTTTCCCAGGAAAAAAATTCGGTACCCATTAAAGGCTGAGTGAACCCGGAAGCCGTCCGTTTGGATCGAACCCTACCTCTTGTCCTTTGTAGTCCAGTTCACTAACCACTGAGCTATCGCGACTCCTATTATAGAGAGATTTATCCCATTATTATTTGTCTCCAGTCTAAACCACTGGAAACTACTATTCGTACTCTTTCGTCCTGTAACTGTTTGTCTAAAATGGAAGTATTCAGCCCTATTTTATCCGGAAAATACTTGTTTTAATAGAAAAATACAGATATACGATTTATTCCCGATCTGTGATCGTAACCCTATGCTATAGTCAGGAGTACACATGAGTGAAAGACATCGCCAATAATAGATATCTTTTTTTAGATAACTGAGTTGGCCGTGAACTCTAGTGGAGACAAATAATAATAAATAAATATTATTAAATATGGAAACCTCCGAGGCGATAATAGGGAATAATAGAAGGAAAAGGTATGTGTTAGCACTCGGAAAAAATGACAAATAAACAACAACAACAAAAAACAAAGAACAATATATGGTCCGAAGCAGGATCGAACCCGTACTCCATGGCACCGCGCCTTGCCACGAGAAGCCGAACGCTTGGTACACAGCCACTCAGCTAAAAAAATTAGCTAATGTGAGCAGTGTCTTACACGAAGGCGTTCTCATGACTATAGCATAGGGTTACGATCACAGACCGGAAATAAATTGTATTTCTGTACTTTCCTATTAATGCAAGTATCTCCCAGTAGGGCTGAATACTTGTGTTGCAGACAAACATTTATTGGACGAAACTGCACGAATAGTAGTTTCCAGTGGTTATATACTGGAAACAAATAATAATACATAAATATTATTATAAATAGGAAAACTTCCGAGGCGATAATAGGGAATAATAGAAGGAAAAGGTATGTGTTAGCACTCGGAAAAAATGACAAATAAACAACAACAGAAAAAAAACAAAGAACAATATATGGTCCGAAGCAGGATCGAACCCGTACTCCAAAGCACTGTGCCATGGAGTACTGGTTCGATCCTGCTTCAGACTGTCTATTGTTCTGTGTTTTATTTTTCCGAGTGCTGTAAACATAGCTCTCTCCTCCTGAAATGATTCGCTATTTCCTACCTACCATGTCCTGTTGTTAAATAACATGATTTGATGTGCACGTTTGTGTTGTCGCATTTCTGCATATTTTAATGTAACACCTCTATTTTATTACCATTGATAAGTTAAGCCGCCCTAAATGTGATTTTTGAACATATTATCTTGTGTAAATAATGATTACATTAAATCCATTACTTCTTGGAATATCCCCCACAGTTTCCATTCTCTAGTATTTTTGTGACTAAATCCTCATTCTTGAACTTCTACTCCCTCTTCTCACTGTCTCCTCACAAACCCAACATCCCAGTCGGATGGAGAGAGCGACGTGGAATCAAATCAAGGCAAAGAAAGAACCGTTTTATTGGCTTTCTCAAGACACTTAACTCTTCATGTCCTATTAAATGTAAAGCTCTTATCGACTATTATTGTAGTAAAATGACCTTTCCGTGCGAATCGACGATTGCAGGGTTAAATTGTGTGGATATATTTCTTTATCTTCATTTCTTCTTTGTAAAACTGTTTGTTTTATAAAGGGGGGGGGGGGGGTGTTGATGTCTGTGTTTGATGTTTGTGTTTGATGTCTGTGTTTGATGTCTGTGTTTGATGTTTGTGTTTGATGTCTGTGTTTGATGTCTGTGTTTGATGTTTGTGTTTGACGTCTATGTTTGATGTCTGAGTTTGCTATTTCTATTTGACGTCTATGTTTGATGTCTGTGTTTGATATTTATATTTGATGTCTATGTTTGATGTCTGTGTTTGATATTTCTATTTGACGTCTATGTTTGATGTCTGAGTTTGCTATTTCTATTTGACGTCTATGTTTGATGTCTGTGTTTGGTATTTCTATTTGATGTCTATGTTTATTCTCTCTGTGTGTGGACCTTTTGTCTTTTATTCTCTCTGTGTGTAGACCTTATGTCTTTTATTCTCTCTGTGTGTAGACCTTTTGTCTTTTATTCTCTCTGTGTGTAGACCTTTTGTCTTTTATTATCTCTGTGTGTAGACCTTTTGTCTTTTATTCTCTCTGTGTGTAGACCTTATGTCTCTTATCCTCTCTGTGTGTAGACCTTATGTCTCTTATCCTCTCTATGTTTAGACCTTAAGCCTCTTAGCCTCTCTCTGTGTAGACCTTATGTCTTTTATCCTTTTTGTGTGTAGACCTTATGTCTCTCATCCTCTCTATGTAGACCTTATGTCTCTTATCCTCTCTGTACTTTCTTTTCTATTCTCTCTAACTATTTCATTTCTTGTATCATCTTCGCACTTTCTTTCTATTTTCTCTGACTCATTTCTCTTATCCTCTCTGTCTCTTTAATCGTTATAATGGGGGACTGGTTGGTCTCGAGACAAGACACCGGCCTCGAGACAGAGAGGTTGTGGGTTCAAATCCCGGCCTTTTATTTATGATTTCTCTCCTCGACAACCACCCCTGGTCTCAGCAGCGAGACCCGGCTTGAAACGTCAATTAGTCATCGACGAAAAAAATATGAGTACCTCCGAGGTCGGAGTTATCAGCCTGTGCGGCGAGGGACCCCTGTGCACATGGCTGCCAGGGAAAAACGAATTAACACTCAAAATTCAGTTCCTAGTCTCTAGGGACAACATCAAAGATAAAACTTGCGAACGAAATAAACAAAATAATCGGTATTAACATGTCGATTTAATTCTTTATTTATATCTTTTCTCTTTCGGACGCAGCTTGATGTCAATTCTTGTCCCTCCATTCCTCCCCCTCCTTTCTCTCTCTCTCTCTCTGTTGATCTATATATCCCCTCTCTCACTCTCTGTTAATCTATATATCCCTCCCGCCTCTCTCTCTCTCTCTCTGTAGATCTATATATCCCTCCCTCTCTCTCTCTCTCTCTGTTGATCTATATATCCCTCCCTCTCTCTCTCGCTGTTGATCTATATATCCTGCCCTCTGATCTCTCTATGTTGATTTATATATGTCTCCCTCTCTCTCACTGTTGATCTCCATATCCGTCCCTCTCTCTCTCTCACTGTTGATCTATATATCCCTCTCTCTCTCTCTCTCTCTCTCTCTCTGTTGATCTATATACCCCCCTCTCTCTCTCTATCACTGTTGATCTATATATCCCTCTCTCTCTCTATCACTGTTGATATATATCCCCCCTCTCTCACTGGTGAGCTATATATCTCTCCCTCTCTCTCACTATTGATCTATATATCCCCTCTCTCTCACTGGTGATATATATATATATCGCCCTCTCTCTCACTGGTGATCTATATATCTCTCCCTCTCTCTCATTGTTGATCTATATATCCCTCCCTCTCTTTCTCACAGGTGATCTATATATCCTGCCCTCTGATCTCTCTCTGTTTATCTATATATCCTTCCCTCTCTTTCACTGTTGATCTGCATATCCGTCCCTCTCTTTCTCACTGTTGATCTATATATCCCTCCCTCTCTCTCTCTCACTGTTGATCTATATATCCCTCCCTCTGTTATCTCACTGTTTATCTATATATCCCTCCCTCTCTCTCTCTCTCTCTCACTGTTGATCTATATATCCCTCCCTCTCTATCACTGTTGATATATATATATATATATATCCCCCCTCTCTCACTGTTGATCAATATATCCCCCCCCCCTTTTTCTCTCTCACTGTTGATCTATATATCCCCCTCTCTCTCAAACAACCAAAAACATCACCCCCTCCCACCCCACACCAGCCACCCAATATTATTTACCCAACCCTCACACCCGATGACGTAGAGCCCCCAAGAGCAGACAAATCGCCCATGATCTCAAAATTAGACCCCAGGTTTGTATAGCCAAGAAGGCTCCTTCAAATTTCCAGTCGTTTTCCTCCAGTTTGGATGTCCCCTCTCTGAGTTGAACAACGCAGGAAACTAAAACCCTTCTGGCCTATTGAAGACTGATATTGGACCGTTTGTGAATCGTCACGAAAGTGTCGTTGAAGAACCGCCGTACTAGGTTCCAGACATCTTAAACATCTCTGTATTGCTCTTCAGAAAGAGGCGCTATAGAATGTGGTATACACCAGAACATAATTTTAGGTTGCCGTCTTTGACAAGATTGCGTTTCAGTGCTTGAGATTAGGATATTTTGTTGACGATGTACAAGACTCGTCACATTCAGAGCTTCCTTGGATACCAGCGTCACGTCTGCAAGTTTGCTTTGATTTTCAGTTTCTTGCAGTTATTTCCCGCTTTGTCCGTCACATTGCTGTTCTGATCTTTGTGAAGGTCGAGATTTATCTATCTATCTATCTATCTATCTATCTATCTATCTATCTATCTATCTATCTATCTATCTATCTATCTATCTATCTATCTATCTATCTATCTATCTATCTATCTATCTATCTATCTATCTATCTATCTATCTATCTATCTATCTATCTATCTATCTATCTATCTATCTATCTATCTATCTATCTATCTATCTCTATCTATCTATCTATCTATCTATCTATCTATCTATCTATCTATCTATCTATCTATCTATCTATCTATCTATCTATCTATCTATCTATCTATCTATCTATCTATCTATCTATCTATCTATCTATCTATCTATCTATCTATCTATCTATCTATCTATCTATCTATCTACCCTGCCTGTCTGTCTATCTATCTATCTATCTATCTATCTATCTATCTATCTATCTATCTATCTATCTATCTATCTATCTATCTATCTATCTATCTATCTATCTATCTATCTATCTATCTATCTATCTATCTATCTATCTATCTATCTATCTATCTATCTATCTATCTATCTCTCTATCCGTCCATGTGTCCGACTGACCGTTACCCATCTATCTCTCTATCCGTCCATGTGTCCGACTGACCGTTACCCATCTATCTCTCTATCCGTCCATGTGTCCGACTGACCGTTACCCATCTATCTCTCTATCCGTCCATGTGTCCGACTGCCCGACTGTCCGTTACCCATCTATCTCTCTATCTGTCCATGTGTCCGACTGACCGTTACCCATCTATCTCTCTATCCGTCCATGTGTCCGACTGACCGTTACCCATCTATCTCTCTATCCGTCCATGTGTCCGACTGACCGTTACCCATCTATCTCTCTATCCGTCTATGTGCCCGACTGACCGTTACCCATCTATCTCTCTATCCGTTGATGTGTCCGACTGACCGTTACCCATCTTTCTCTCTATCCGTTTATCTGCCCGACTGTCCGTTACCCATCTATCTCTCTATCCGTTGATGTGTCCGACTGCCCGACTGTCCGTTACCCATCTATCTCTCTATCCGTTGATGCGTCCGACTGCTCGACTGTCCGTTACCCATCTATCTCTCTATCCGTTGATGCGTCCGACTGCCCGACTGTCCGTTACCCATCTATCTCTCTATCCGTTGATGCGTCCGACTGCTCAACTGTCCGTTACCCATCTATCTCTCTATCCGTTGATGTGTCCGACTGCCCGACTGTCCGTTACCCATCTATCTCTCTATTCGTTGATGTGTCCGACTGCCCGACTGTCCGTTACCCATCTATCTCTCTATCCGTCCATGTGTCAGACTGTCCGTTACCCATCTATCTCTCTATCCGTCCATGTGTCCGACTGTCCGTTACCCATCTATCTCTCTATCCGTCCATGTGTCAGACTGTCCGTTACCCATCTATCTCTCTATCCGTTGATGTGTCCGACTGCCCGACTGTCCGTTACCCATCTATCTCTCTATCCGTTGATGTGTTCGACTGCCCGACTGTCCGTTACCCATCTATCTCTCTATCCGTTTATCTGCCCGACTGTTCGTTACCATTCTACGCCGCCATCTATCAACGAACTCATCTATATGTTAGCCTCTTTATCTACCCACCTTTATACCCATCCGATTATCCTTACATCCATCCTAGATCCATTCATTACTCCGTTCACACATAAATACGTCCGCCAATCGATCACGTAGTTCATTGATCAATAAGTAAAGTAAAGTAAAGTACCCCCGTCACGCCAAGTGGCGTATAGGGAAATATGGTGTTAGTGACCTTATATTTTACAGACTTTCAGCGCATGATTTTTAGGGTAAAGTGGTCGGTATTACGCCCGTGCCGCTTTACTTTCCCAGAAAAAAAAATCCGATGCCCATTTAAGGCTGGGTGAACTCGGAAGCCGTCAGTTGGGATCGAACCCTATCCCTTGTTCTTTGTAGCCCAGTTCACTAACCACTGAGCTGTCGCGGCTCCCTCATTGATCAATAAATCAGTCAAATAGATGTGATATCCACAATCCATAAATGCATCCATTCATCAATCAGATTACCGATAAGTCATCAGTTCATCAATTAATAAACCACAAAGCCTATTCATCCCCCAACCAATCAATAGTTCCAGCAGTTAACCAGTTCGTCAGTTTCTCAATCTATGTGACCTAGCACCTATCACTCCATCAATCCATCGAACCACCACACTTATCAATCCACCGAAAAGGCCACCCATCTATCTATGGAACCACCCACCATACATCCATTGATCCACCCTCCTAACCATCCATCTAACCACCCTCCCATCTATCAATCTAACCACCCTCCCATCTATCAATCTAGCCACACTCCCATCTATCAATCTAACCACCCTCCCATCTATCAATCTAACCACCCTCCCATCTATCCATCGAACCACCCTCCCATCTATCCATCGAACCACCCTCCCAACTATCCATCGAACCACCCTCCCATCTATCAATCTAACCACCCTCCCATCTATCCATCTAACCACCCTCCCATCTATCCATCTAACCACCCTCACATCTATCCATCTAACCACCCTCCCATCTATCCATCTAACCACCCTCCCATCTATCCATCTAACCACCCTCCCATCTATCCATCTAACCACCCTCCCATTTATCCATCTAACCACCCTCCCATCTATCCATCGAACCACCCTCCCATCTATCCATCTAACCACCCTCCCATCTATCCATCTAACCACCCTCCCATCTATCCATCTAACCACCCTCCCATCTAACCACCCTCCCATCTATCCATCTAACCACCCTCCCATCTATCCATCTAACCACCCTCCCATCTATCAATCTAACCACCCTCCCATCTATCCATCTAACCACCCTCCCATCTATCCATCTAACCACCCTCCCATCTATCCATCTAACCACCCTCCCATCTATCCATCTAACCACCCTCCCATCTAACCACCCTCCCATCTATCCATCTAACCACCCTCCCATCTATCCATCTAACCACCCTCCCATCTATCCATCTAACCACCCTCCCATCTATCCATCGAACCACCATCCCATCTATCAATCTAACCACCCTCCCATACATCCATCTAACCACCCTCCCTTCTATTAATCTAACCACCCTCACATCTATCAATCTAACCACCCTCCCATCTATCCATCTAACCACCCTCCCATCTATCAATCTAACCACCCTCCCATATATCCATCTAACCACCCCCCCTTCTATCCATCTAACCATCCTCCCATCTTTCCATCGAACCACCCTCCCATCTATCCATCTAACCACCCTCCCATCTATCTATCTAACCACCCTCCCATCTATCCATCTAACCACCATCCCATCTAACCACCCTCCCATCTATCCATCTAACCACCCTCCCATCTATCCACCTAACCACCCTCCCATCTATCCATCTAACCACCCTCCCATCTATCCATCTAACCACCCTCCCATCTATCCATCTAACCACCCTCCCATCTATCCATCTAACCTTCCTCCCATCTATCCATCTAACCACCCTCCCATCTAACCACCCTCCCATCTATCCATCTAACCACCCTCCCATCTATCCACCTAACCACCCTTCCATCTATCAATCTAACCACCCTCCCATCTATCCATCTAACCACCCTCCCATCTATCCATCTAACCACCCTCCCTTCTATCCATCGAACCACCCTCCCATCTATCCATCGAACCACCCTCCCATCTATCCATCTAACCACCCTCCCATCTATCCATCTAACCACCCTCCCATCTATCCATCTAACCACCCTCCCATCTATCCATCTAACCACCCTCCCATCTATCCATCTAACCACCCTCCCATCTATCCATCGAACCACCCTCCCATCTATCCATCTAACCACCCTCCCATCTATCCATCTAACCACCCTCCCATCTATCCATCTAACCACCCTCCCATCTATCCATCGAACCACCCTCCCATCTATCAATCTAACCACCCTCCCATACATCCATCTAACCACCCTCCCATCTATCAATCTAACCACCCTCCCATCTATCAATCTAACCACCCTCCCATCTATCCATCTAAACACCCTCCCATCTATCAATCTAACCCCCTCCCATATATCCATCTAACCACCCCCCATCTATCCATCTAACCACCCTCCCATCTATCCATCTAACCACCCTCCCATCTATCCATCTAACCACCCTCCCATCTATCCATCGAACCACCCTCCCATCTATCCATCGAACCACCCTCCCATCTATCCATCTAACCACCCTCCCATCTATCCATCTAACCACCCTCACATCTAACCACCATCCCATCTATCCATCTAACCACCCTCCCATCTAACCACTCTCCCATCTATCCATCTAACCACCCTCCCATCTATCCATCTAACCACCCTCCCATCTATCCATCTAACCACCCTCCCATCTATCCATCTAACCACCCTCCCATCTATCCACGAACCCTCCATCCCGCCCACTCTCTATTTCATCTGTTATATACAAATCAAATAGAAGCCAAACTGGTCACCTTACTTTACACGCTTGTCTGATGCCCATGTGCTGCATCGACGATGTAGTGTAGGGGAATGTTTTAATGCTCACCTCAAGAAAGTTGTTGAAGAGCGTTATATTGCGCCCGTGGTGTAGCCACCGTTAGATGGTGTAATGAGTGCTTGCTTGTATAGCGATCGATGTAAAAAAATATGTCACCACTTTTCCGTTGAGTTCACCAGCGTACAATTTCGAAGCATATGTCACTGTCCAGATCAGAATGGCAAGAACAGGACACAACTCAAATGTTGACAAATAAAACCAACCACGTTAACAGTAATTAAAGGGGAAACCTAAACAATTGCCTCAATTAAATAAATAAAAATAAAATGAACAGTTAAAATAAGCAATTGTAATAGTAACTAGAAGAAAAATAAGCTCAAGGTGACAGCTAATTATTAAATTGTTGAAAGCAGCTGAAATAGGTAATTTGTAAATAGGAGGTCATTTTTTTTTTTACTGTAAATAAATGTGAAAGTTAGTCCATCGGTTAGTTGGTTGGTTATCTAACTAGTTGGTTTGTTAGCTAGCTAGTTAGTTAGTTAGATTGATACTTAGTGTAACAATTAGTTAATTTGTTGGTTCGTTGGCTAGCTAGCTAGCTAGTTAGTTAGTTAGAGTGTTAGTTAGTTAGTTAGTTAGTTAGTTAGTTAGTTAGTTAGTTAGTTAGTTAGTTAGTTAGTTAGTTAGTTAGTTAGTTAGTTAGTTAGTTAGTTAGTTAGTTAGTTGGTTGGTTGGTTAGTTAGTTAGTTAGTTAGTTAGTTAGTTAGTTAGTTAGTTAGTTTAGTTAGTTAGTTAGTTAGTTAGTTAGTTAGTTAGTTAGTTAGTTAGTTAGTTAGTTAGTTAGTTAGTTAGTTAGTTAGTTAGTTAGTTAGTTAGTTAGTTAGTTAGTTAGTTAGATTGATTGATACTTAGTGCAACAATTAGTTAATTTGTTGGTTGGTTGACTAGCTAGTTAATTAGTTAGTTAGTTACTTAGTTAGTTAGTTAGTTAGTTAGTTATTTAATTAGTTAGTTAGTTAGTTAGTTAGTTAGTTAGTTAGTTAGTTAGTTAGTTAGTTAGTTAGTTAGTTAGTTAGTTAGATAGACGATTAGTCCATCAATTAGTTATTTATTGGTTGGTTAGCTAGCAAATTAGTTAGTTCATCAATACGTTAATTTCTTGGTTAGTTAGCTAGCATGTTAGTTAGCTATATAGTCCATCAATTAGTTAATTTTTTGGTTGGTTAGCTAGTTAGTTAGATAGCGTTTGTTAGTTACTTAGTTCATCAATTAGTTAATTTGTTATTTGGTTAGCTAGTTAATTAGTTTGTTATCTAGTTCCTCCATCAATTTATTACATTATTTGTTGGTTGGTTAGATAGTTAGTTAGTTAAAAAGTTAGTTAAATAGTTAGTTAATGCTAGCTAGTTAATGAGTTAATTAGATAGTTATTTAATTAGTTAATTAGTTAGTTGGTTAGTTAATTAAATACCTAAGTAGTTAGCTAGAAAGTTATTTAGTTAGTTAATTAGTTAGTTATTTAGGTAATTAGTTAGATATCAGATCATATAGGTTGCACGCTAGCTAAAAGATATTAATGTTAATTTAATGATATATAATCTTAGTGATAGTAAATAATTTTAGGAGTAATGATAGGGTGTGCTGTGTAGTAATGGTAATAAGTAAATGTCACAGTAATTAAAAATACAAATGATTAAAAATAGCGCTGTTTATTTGTTGGTGTCCGCCTTATGATAATTATTGATTTTCCTTGCTCGGCTTTAAGAGGTTTATTTGCGCAGTGTCGTTGCTTACATCACAACAGCTTTGTTTAACGAATCTGATTAGGAGCTGTCTTTTTTGGATAAACTTTTTAGCTAAAAGAAAATTGTAATTTTAGCATCAGTTTAGTTAAGGATATTATATGTATGTCTAGACCGCTCGACGCTGACAGACAAATGAAGAAAGAAAGATCAAGAAGATGTTATATACATGTTAAGAGTTCCCTGGACAGCAATAAGACCAACGAGGAAATTATCAAGGAAGTGAACACAAAAAGAGAGCTCGTAAAAATAAATAAATAAATAAAAATAGAAAAACGATCGAAATTTTTCTGGCACATAATAAGAAGAGGAAAGTTGAAGTAATTGGTTACCACAGTAGAGGAAAGTTGAAGTAATTGGTTACCACAGGCAAAATAAATGAACGGATAGATCATATATGATAAAGGTAGAATATACTAGATAACTTGGTGTCGTGACACTGTAAACGGTCAACAACAGAATTGATACGATGAACTGTGGCAGAGAATTGTGTAAGGACGCCAATCGGTATGACACATGATGGTGATGATAAATTCTACACATTTAAAAACATCAACAACGTTTTTACATAAAAAATAAACAATCAACAGAAATTAAGAATTGGCTAGAGCCAGAGATTCGAAAGACGCCCTGTGGTGAATCCAACGTTCTGTTGGAGATCTGGCTAGAGACATAGATTCCTTCAGATGGGTTGTGGTGAATGTAACGTTCTGTTGGAGATCTGGCTAGAGACAGAGATTCTTTCAGATGGGCTGAGGTGAATGTAACGTTCTGTGGGAGATCTGACTAGAGACAGAGATTCTTTCAGATGGGCTGAGGTGAATGTAACGTTCTGTGGGAGATCTGACTAGAGACAGTGATTCTTTCAGATGGGCTGAGGTGAATGTAACGTTCTGTGGGAGATCTGACTAGAGACAGAGATTCTTTCAGATGGGCTGAGGTGAATGTAACGTTCTGTGGGAGATCTGGCTAGAGACAGAGATTCCTTCAGACGGGCTGAGGTGAATGTAACGTTCTGTGGGAGATCTGGCTAGAGACAGAGATTCCTTCAGACGGGCTGAGGTGAATGTAACGTTCTGTGGGAGATCTGGTTAGAGACAGAGATTCTTTCAGATGGGCTGAGGTGAATGTAACGTTCTGTGGGAGATCTGACTAGAGACAGAGATTCTTTCAGATGGACTGAGGTGAATGTAACGTTC
>JAVIAB010000108.1:67486778-67649278 GCA_032433765.1 Megaustenia siamemsis
ACACCAACAAGATACGACTACAGACACCAACAAGATAAGACTAAAGACACCAGCAAGATAAAACTACAGACACCAGCAAGATAAGACTACAGACACCAACAAGATAAGACTAAAGACACCAGCAAGATAAGACTACAGACACCAGCAAGATAAGACTACAGACACCAGCAAGATAATACTACAGACACCAGCAAGATAAGACTACATACACCAACAAGATAAGGCTAAAAACACCAACAAGATAAGACTACATACACCAACAAGATAAGACTAAAAACACCAACAAGATAAGACTAAAGACACTAACAAGATAAGACTATAGACACCAACAATTCAACTCTACAATCGCTAGTGTATTGTAATAGTTGATGTTTGTCCGCCCACAATGTATTTAATCGTTGATGTTTGTCCGCCCACAATGTATTTAATAGTTGATGTTTGTCCGACCACTGGTGTATTGTAATAGTTTATGTTTGTCCGCCCACAATGTATTTAATAGTTGATGTTTGTCTGCCCACAATGTATTTAATAGTTTATGTTTGTCCGCCCACAGGTGTATTGTAATAGTTGATGTTTGTCCGCCCACAATGTATTTAATAGTTGATATTTGTCCGCCCACAATGTATTTAATAGTTGATGTTTGTCCGCCCACAATGTATTTAATAGTTGATGTTTGTCCGCCCACAATGTATTTAATAGTTGATGTTTGTCCGCCCACAATGTATTTAATAGTTGATGTTTGTCCGACCACTGGTGTATTGTAATAGTTTATGTTTGTCCGCCCACAATGTATTTAATAGTTTATGTTTGTCCGCCCACAATGTATTTAATAGTTGATGTTTGTTCGCCCACAATGTATTTAATAGTTTATGTTTGTCCGCCCACAATGTATTTAATAGTTTATGTTTGTCCGCCCACAATGTATTTAATAGTTGATGTTTGTCCGCCCACAATGTATTTAATAGTTGATGTTTGGCCGACCACTGGTGTATTGTAATAGTTGATGTTTGGCCGACCACTGGTGTATTGTAATAGTTGATGTTTGGCCGACCACTGGTGTATTGTAATAGTTGATGTTTGGCCGACCACTGGTGTATTGTAATAGTTGCTGTTTGGCCGACCACTGGTGTATTGTAATAGTTGATGTTTGGCCGACCACTGGTGTATTGTAAAAGTTGATGTTTGTCCGCCCACAATGTATTTAATAGTTGATGTTTGTCCGACCACTGGTGTATTGTAATAGTTGATGTTTTCCATCCACGAAGTATTGGCTGGTTGCGTTCGCCCGATGACTAAAGTATTTTAGAGTATCGTGGTAGACTAGAATATTCCTCTTCATCATCCACCCTTACAAGGACGTAGTGGACCTGTCTGCGTTGTTTTGTGGTTTGCAGTGTAACTGTTATATTTGCGTCACGAAGTATTGTATTAGTTGACGTTTGGCCGTCCACTGGTGTATTGTATTAGTTGACGTTTGGCCGTCCACTGGTGTATTGTATTAGTTGATGTTTGGCCGTCCACTGGTGTATTGTATTAGTTGACGTTTGGCCGTCCACTGGTGTATTGTATGAGTTGATGTTTGGCCGTCCACTGGTGTATAGTAATAGTTGACGTTTGGCCGTCCACTGGTGTATTGTATTAGTTGATGTTTGGCCGTCCACTGGTGTATTGTATTAGTTGACGTTTGGCCGTCCACTGGTGTATTGTATTAGTTGATGTTTGGCCGTCCACTGGTGTATTGTATTAGTTGATGTTTGGCCGTCCACTGGTGTATTGTATTCGTTGATGTTTGGCCGTCCACTGGTGTATTGTATTAGTTGATGTTTGGCCGTCCACTGGTGTATTGTATTAGTTGATGTTTGGCCGTCCACTGGTGTATTGTATTAGTTGATGTTTGGCCGTCCACTGGTGTATTGTAATAGTTGATGTTTGGCCGTCCACTGGTGTATTGCAATAGTTGATGTTTGGCCATCCACAGGTGTATTGTAATAGTTGATGTTTGGCCATCCACAGGTGTATTGTAATAGTTGATGTTTGGCCGTCTACTGGTGTATTGTATTAGTTGATGTTTGGCCGTCCACTGGTGTATTGTAATAGTTGATGTTTGGTCATCCACTGGTGTATTGTATTAGTTGATGTTTGGCCGTCCACTGGTGTATTGTATTAGTTGATGTTTGGCCGTCCACTGGTGTATTGTATTAGTTGATGTTTGGCCGTCCACTGGTGTATTGTAATAGTTGACGTTTGGCCGTCCACTGGTGTATTGTAATAGTTGACGTTTGGCCGTCCACTGGTGTATTGTAATAGTTGACGTTTGGCCGTCCACTGGTGTATTGTAATAGTTGACGTTTGGCCGTCCACTGGTGTATTGTAATAGTTGATGTTTGGCCGTCCACTGGTGTATTGTATTAGTTGATGTTTGGCCGTCCACTGGTGTATTGTATTAGTTGACGTTTGGCCGTCCACTGGTGTATTGTATGAGTTGATGTTTGGCCGTCCACTGGTGTATTGTATTAGTTGACGTTTGGCCGTCCACTGGTGTATTGTATTAGTTGATGTTTGGCCGTCCACTGGTGTATTGTAATAGTTGATGTTTGGCCGTCCACTGGTGTATTGTATTAGTTGATGTTTGGCCGTCCACTGGTGTATTGTAATAGTTGATGTTTGGCCGTCCACTGGTGTATTGTATTAGTTGATGTTTGGCCGTCCACTGGTGTATTGTATTAGTTGATGTTTGGCCGTCCACTGGTGTATTGTATTTGTTGATGTTTGGCCGTCCACTGGTGTATTGTAATAGTTGATGTTTGGCCATCCACAGGTGTATTGTAATAGTTGATGTTTGGCCATCCACAGGTGTATTGTATTAGTTGATGGTTGGCCGTCCACTGGTGTATTGTTTTAGTTGACGTTAGGCCGTCCACTGGTGTATTGTATTAGTTGATGTTTGGCCGTCGACTGGTGTATTGTATTAGTTGATGTTTGGCCGTCCACTGGTGTATTGTATTAGTTGATGTTTGGCCGTCCACTGGTGTATTGTATTAGTTGATGCTTGGCCGTCCACTGGTGTATTGTATTAGTTGATGTTTGGCCGTCCACTGGTGTATTGTAATAGTTGACGTTTGGCCGTCCACTGGTGTATTGTAATAGTTGACGTTTGGCCGTCCACTGGTGTATTGTAATAGTTGACGTTTGGCCGTCCACTGGTGTATTGTAATAGTTGATGTTTGGCCGTCCACTGGTGTATTGTATTAGTTGATGTTTGGGCGTCCACTGGTGTATTGTATTAGTTGACGTTTGGCCGTCCACTGGTGTATTGTATGAGTTGATGTTTGGCCGTCCACTGGTGTATAGTAATAGTTGACGTTTGGCCGTCCACTGGTGTATTGTATTAGTTGATGTTTGGCCGTCCACTGGTGTATTGTATTAGTTGACGTTTGGCCGTCCACTGGTGTATTGTATTAGTTGATGTTTGGCCGTCCACTGGTGTATTGTAATAGTTGATGTTTGGCCGTCCACTGGTGTATTGTATTAGTTGATGTTTGGCCGTCCACTGGTGTATTGTAATAGTTGATGTTTGGCCGTCCACTGGTGTATTGTATTAGTTGATGTTTGGCCGTCCACTGGTGTATTGTATTAGTTGATGTTTGGCCGTCCACTGGTGTATTGTATTAGTTGATGTTTGGCCGTCCACTGGTGTATTGTATTTGTTGATGTTTGGCCGTCCACTGGTGTATTGTAATAGTTGATGTTTGGCCGTCCACTGGTGTATTGTAATAGTTGATGTTTGGCCATCCACAGGTGTATTGTAATAGTTGATGTTTGGCCATCCACAGGTGTATTGTATTAGTTGATGGTTGGCCGTCCACTGGTGTATTGTTTTAGTTGACGTTTGGCCGTCCACTGGTGTATTGTATTAGTTGATGTTTGGGCGTCCACTGGTGTATTGTATTAGTTGATGTTTGGCCGTCCACTGGTGTATTGTATTAGTTGATGTTTGGCCGTCCACTGGTGTATTGTATTAGTTGATGTTTGGCCGTCCACTGGTGTATTGTATTAGTTGATGTTTGGCCATCCACTGGTGTATTGTATTAGTTGATGTTTGGCCGTCCACTGGTGTATAGTAATGCACGATCTCTACATCAGTTAGTATCTGTAGAAATCACGTGACAACTAACTTCGTTAATCAGACCAAATCCTTCTATAGATTTACAAAGGTACAGAGGGCAGAAAATACAACCAGAAAACCCTCCAACTAACGTGACGTCATCAGCTATAGGAGCTATAGACAGTTGACGTCACGCTACCCACAACTGCCCCTACTCGCAAAGCTGAAAAGCGTCATGCCAGTGGGAGGTTGTCCGGGAATACCCTGTCAGCTCGGATGCCTATATCTGGCAATGACAGACCCACTGTAGCACACTAGTTCCTAGACATCTCATCGAGGTATGAAAGAGGCCTTGATAAGCCTCGGGTCGGTTACTCTGTATAATAAATAAACTTGTGCAAGAGGAAGGATAAATGGAGAGACCTCGACGGCCTTTGCTTCCATAACTGTCCTGGAGCGATCTATTTGATTGGATTAACACAATAATTATCTTTGATTCCATAACTGTCCTGGAGCGATCTATTTGATTGGATTAACACAATAATTATCTTAGATTCCATAACTGTCATGGAGCGATCTATTTGATTGGATTAACACAATAATTATCTTTGATTCCATAACTGTCCTGGAGCGATCTATTTGATTGGATTAACACAATAATTATCTATGATTCCATAACTGTCCTGGAGCGATCTATTTGATTGGATTAACACAATAATTATCTTAGATTCCATAACTGTCTTGGAGCGATCTATTTGATTGGATTAACACAATAATTATCTTAGATTCCATAACTGTCCTGGAGCGATCTATTTGATTGGATTAACACAATAATTATCTTAGATTCCATAACTGTCCTGGAGCGATCTATTTGATTGGATTAACACAATAATTATCTTTGATTCCATAACTGTCCTGGAGCGATCTATTTGATTGGATTAACACAATAATTATCTTAGATTCCATAACTGTCTTGGAGCGATCTATTTGATTGGATTAACACAATAATTATCTTAGATTCCATAACTGTCCTGGAGCGATCTATTTGATTGGATTAACACAATAATTATCTTAGATTCCATAACTGTCCTGGAGCGATCTATTTGATTGGATTAACACAATAATTATCTTAGATTCCATAACTGTCTTGGAGCGATCTATTTGATTGGATTAACACAATAATTATCTTTGATTCCATAACTGTCTTGGAGCGATCTATTTGATTGGATTAACACAATAATTATCTTTGATTCCATAACTGTCCTGGAGCGATCTATTTGATTGGATTAACACAATAATTATCTTTGATTCCATAACTGTCCTGGAGCGATCTATTTGATTGGATTAACACAATAATTATCTTTGATCCCAAGCTTAAAACTACCTTTCGGGGTGGGGGTGGGGGAGGAGGTGGAATAAGAAGCATCCAATGAACAATGAATGAATGAATAAATAACTTTTTATTCTTCTTCTTTCCTTCCTCATTTGCCTTTCAGCGTCGAGGGGAGATATAATTTGTAATCTTTTGCTCTTCTGTTCGCCTCTGCTGCTATTATGTTTCCTAGTGCTTCTAATATTCCATCGATCCATCTTTTTCCTGGTCGACCCTTGGGTCTGGTGTTCTCACAACGTTTGTTGAAGGCTCGTTGTGTTGTGTTTTGTTCTTTCTGCCTTGTCACGTGGCCAAACCATTGTATCTGTTGTTTCCTTATGTATTCTATGGCGGGGGTTATTCCTAGCTTTTTTCTCAGTTCTTTATTTCTAATCTTATCTCTCAGACTGTTTCCTGTCATTCGTCCAACACATTTCATCTCTGTAGATGTTATTTTTCTTATTGTTCTTGCATCTAGGGTCCAGGTCTGGCATTGGAATAAATAACACCAGGGCTAAAACTAAGAATAGCAAAATGTGATGTTTTCTCAACATTCCTATATGGTGCAGAAACATGGACATTAGATAAGAAAACAGAACAGAGAATTGAAGCCTTTGAAATGTGGATATATAGAAGAAAAGGTAGAATTGGGTGGAAGGAAAAGAAAACAAAAGATGAAGTCTTAAAACAACTAAAAATAAAAAGAGAACTACTAAACATATTTCAAACAAGACAAATGTGATTTTTGGGTCATGTTAAAAGACACAACAGCCAACTGAAAATAATCCTGGAGGGGAAAATACAATGTAAAAGAGACAGAGGCAGACTAAGGCTAACATGGACGAGCAACATCAAAAGATGGACAAGTCGACCTATGACAACCTGCATCATCAAAGCAAGAGACAGCAGATTGGTGCTCCATGGTAGGCAACCTTCGTTGCGGAGACGGCACTCGAAGATGATGATGAATGAACAATGGACACGTCGTTGACACGGACTGATGTTCGCCGAAAGAATTGATCGTGGTGGATGATATAACACTAGGGAACAAGCAAATCATTGCAATGCTGCGGTAAAGCTGGTAGCGAGGAGCCAGTGGTGGGGTGTGTTAAACACTCCAAAGTATGGTGACAGCTTTACAAGGAAGGAACACAACACAATACTGACGTTTCGGCCTGTGGCCTTCTTCAGAATACAAGAACAACGACAAGAAACGGTGAAGCATGTAGTTATAGATAATTGTGCTTCACCGTTTGTTGTCGTTGATATGACACTACCTATGTTGATAACAATGATATCACAAAGGGTACCTAGTTGTTCCGAGTGCTGATATCCGAACAAGTTTCTTATCAATTGTCTTGAGGTATCTTAGATCCACGGTAATTGATTGCGTTACTGAAGTAACCGCGGTAATCATTAATGGATAAATGACGGTGGAAGTGGAGAGAGGGTGGCCGAATGTGTTGGATTGGTCAGTTTCCTACCAGAGGGGTGTTGCTTCGATTCCTGGTAGAGTCTAACAGTTTCTTAACGGGGGGTGGGAAGAGTATGTGAAATATTAATTGTTAACTGTACATCACGTGGCTACAGCCCCTCCAGTCTTCTCAAGTTACTTTCGGAAGATGGCAGAAAGTGGGGAAAATTAACGAGGTGTCTTATTTCAGTGATGCAGACACAAAACGTTAATATTGAGATGTCTTATTTCAGTGATGCAGACACAGAGCGTTAATATTGAGATGTCTTATTTCAGTGATGTAGACACAGAGCGTTAATATTGAGATGTCTTATTTCAGTGAGGGTGTCCGGTTAGCGCAATCGATAGGCGGTTGGCTTACCACGGCAACAGCCGGGGTTCGTAATCCTGGCGAGGACACCTGGGTTTTACTAATTCCCTAAAAATTAGTAGGAGCCGCGATAGCTCAGTGGTTAGTGAACTGGACTACTACGGACAAGGGGTAGGGTTCGATCCCAACCGACGGCTCCGGGTTCACCCAGCCTTAAAATGGGTACCGGATTTTTTCTGGGAAAGTAAAATCAGCACGGGCGTAATACCGACCACATTACCCCAAAAATCATGTGCTGAAGGTCTGTAAAATATAGGGTCACTAACACCATATTTCCCTATACGCCACTTGGCGTGACGGGGGGTACTTTACTTTTTTTTACTTATTTCAGTGATGCAGACACAGAGCGTTAATATTGAGATGTCTTATTTCAGTGATGCAGACACAGAGCGTTAATATTGAGATGCGATAGAAGAGTCTGTGTAAAGACCTTTAGCAAGCAGTAGGAAATCTAAGCTTCAGAGTTGTCTCCCCCTAGCGCTAGTGTTATGGTCCTCCAGCTTCGTAACGTGCGAGTGTTTGTGTTTGTGAGTGTATGGTTTGTGTGTGTATGTGTACATGCGAATATGTGTGTAGGAGAAAGAGGGGGGGGGGCGGTGAGAAATAGCGGGACGTAGTGGTCCTACCGTAAATGTGACACCCCCCCCCCCCAGGTAGTCCAGAGTGTGCGATAGCTCGCGAGCCGCCGTGTTTATTTAAATATCGATCCATGCATCGACCGACTTCTGGGCCCTACCTACCTACCTTCCTGCTTATCTATCTATCTATCTATCTATCTATCTATCTATCTATCTATCTATCTATCTATCTATCTATCTATCTATCTATCTATCTATCTATCTATCTATCTATCTATCTATCTATCTATCTATCTATCTATCTATCTATCTATCTATCTATCTATCTACCCTGCCTGTCTGTCTATCTATCTACCCTGCATGTCTGTCTATCTATCTATCTATCTATCTATCTATCTATCTATCTATCTATCTATCTATCTATCTATCTATCTATCTATCTATCTATCTATCTATCTATCTATCTATCTATCTATCTATCTATCTATCTATCTATCTATCTATCTATCTATCTATCTATCTATCTATCTATCTATCCTGCCTGTCTGTCTATCATGTCACGGCCAAGGCGACACATGGAGCAGACATTCTAGACTCTCCCTGTTCGACGATCCTTGTTATCAAGGGCCAGACCTTGCGCAGGACCCGCATTGTATCTCGCCAACAGTCCCAGCCTTGGGGGACACGCAATCTCGGCGATTGAGCTGGTGCATGCTATATTTGCCTCTCACCTCATTGTTTTTGTTAGCGCTTCTCTAAGTTGGCCTCTATTGTTTTACCCTACGGTTCCTTGCTCCTAGATGGCCTTGCCCTGCCGTAAATGGGTACATGACACACGTTTATGGACAAATTAAAAACGACCCTCACAGCCCTGATAACTTAACCCCAACAATTGTGTGGATAGTCTCGAGACAAATATGGGCCCTAACATCATATATTCTACTTCTTCTTCTTCTTCTTCCTCTTCTACCTTTTTAGCTCCCAGTGGAGCATAGGTCTTCAACAAATACTTTCCAAGTCGTTCTGTTTTTTGCCATTCTTTTAAGATCATTCCATGTCTTCCCCATCATCTTCATCTCTGCTTCTATCTGTCTTCTCCAAGAATTCCCTGGTCTTCCTCTTTGTCTTTTCCCCTGGGGATTCCAAAAAAGGGCCTGTTGTGTAATACTCTCAGTTGGCTTCCGTAGTGTATGTCCTATCCAGCGCCATCGTCATCGCTTTATCTCTTTATCCACTGGTGTTTGACTGGTATATTTCAATAATTCTATGTTAGTGATTTTGTCCTGCCATTTCCATCCTTTTATTCTGCGTAAGCATCCATTAATGAAAGTCTGTATCTTCGTGATTGTCAATTTTGTTGTTCTTCATGTTTCACAGCCATATAATAGGACCGCCTTAACATTTGAGTTGCAAATTTTTATTTGTGTATTTAACCTAATCTCAAACATCATATAGACAATCTGCTGCCTTGCAGGAAGATTGGGGACAATCAAAGGCTAAGGAAAGCAAACCTGAATAAAATGTTGGCTGAAATCGGATGCACTGGCCCACTGGCGCAGAACACAGTGCAACGTTTTAACGGATGTTCAATCAGAGTGGATCTGGCAGACTCTAAATGTGTTGTTCTGTCTGTGGGGGCGATCAACACACTTAACCTGACAGCTGACTTCATGTGGGAGTCTGGAATCCTACTCTGATTGAGTCCTGATCGCAGAGAGAGAGAGAGAGAGAGAGAGAGAGAGAGAGAGAGAAACATCATATATAGGGCCCCATTAATCGGAGCATTCTCTTGTTCTAAGTAAAATTAAACAACTTGCATGAAACCCTCTCACGTCTGAATTACGTCATCCTAATCTTGTACTCACAGCCATCTTTACAATTTTTAAAATGCCCGCTGGCAGAAAATAAAACAGGAAAACCCTGTACCTAGTGTGACGTTATCAGCTAAAGGAGCTGTAGACGACACGAGTCACTCTGTCCACAACCGAATGCAGGTTTTTATGGAATTTCTCATCAGCAGGTAGGTCTTTCTTCAACCTCTAGATGGTTATGTTCTACTTGTGTTCTACATCTGTTCTATTTATGTTCTACTTCTGTTCTACACCTGTTATATTTATGTTCTACTTCTGTTCTACTTATGTTCTACATCTGTTCTATTTATGTTCTACTTCTGTTCTACTTATGTTCTACATCTGTTCTACTTCTGTTCTACTTCTGTTCTACTTATGTTCTACATCTATTCTATTTATGTTCTACTTATGTTCTACATCTGTTCTATTTATGTTCTACTTATGTTCTACATCTGTTCTATTTATGTTCTACTTCTGTTCTACTTATGTTCTACATCTATTCTATTTATGTTCTACTTCTGTTCTACATCTATTCTATTTATGTTCTACTTATGTTCTACTTCTGTTCTATTTATGTTCTATCTACTTCTGTTCTACTTATGTTCTACTTATGCTCTACTTATCTATGGTACTGTAACTGTGCTACTATGTTGGTGACGTCAATGATCTGCCGCTCTCTGTAAACCTCCTTAATGACCCCACCTGTGGTCGATGTGATTGATTCACCCTCAGCTTGAACCAATAATATAACAATGTATAACAACATGTTATTGTTACGATTATGTACAATTCAGAGGCGTACCAACGCCTATTTCATACTTGGGTCGTCTTTTCTTTACCCTCCCCTCCTTCCTCGTATTAAAATTTTTTTTTTTTATTTTGAGCAGCCACTATCTCCCTAACTGCTGAACACAATTAGCACAAGACATTGATATTTTTATGGCATGTTAAAAGACATAGCAGCCCACTAAAAGTCATCTTGGAAGAGAAAATACAAGGTAAAAGAGGCAGACCAAGACTAACATGGACGAATAACATCAAAAGATGGACAGGTGAATCTATGACAAACTGCACCATCAAATCAAGAGATTGAGTAAAATGGCACTTCATAGTAGCCAACCTTCGATGTCGAAACGGCACTTAATGATAATTATTTCTGTGACCGCGAACTAATCGGCGAACAACAATGCTTAGTCAGGCTCCACTCCACCTCCTATAGGTACTCCTTTAAACAGACTAACCAGTCTGGGCAGGGTAGGGAAGGCAACCCGGCGCCCAAAATTCCCATTCCGAAGGTATTAGATCGGGCCGAAAAGCGGAGATATCGCTGGTCGGCGTAAGCTTTCAATACAAAACATCTTAACGTCTTTCTAAGGACGGACGATGAAGATGAGTAATCATCGGGTGAACGAAAAAAATAATAATGATGAGAAGAAAAAGAGAAGAAGAGAAAGAAGAAGAAAAAGAGAAGAAGAGAAAGAAGAGGAAAACGAGAATAGAAAACACCGAAACAAGGAAAATAAAGTGGAAGAGAAATAATAAGAATATGTAGATGATGATAATAATAATAATAGAAGAAGAAGAAGAAGAAGTTTCATGTGTTATATTCCAAAAGTTTCCGCCTTGGACGAATGCCTTTAATCTGCAAAGATCAATTATCTGAGCGGCTGGAACAATCAGCTTTGTACAGTAGATCATGTTATTGAGCTGTCATTGTGACGTCGATAAACAGCCAGGTTTCTGGTCACATCAATCAATTGCATGCCAAGCTGGTCACAATCAACTTTTGTGTTACTAGAAGCTTGTTTCCGGTTCTATCAGCCTTTCATCTATTCCTGTGATGTTTTTAGAAACTGAACTGTCTTTTCAACGTCTTTGATACACGCATTCTGTGAGATTTAGTCTTGAGCTCTGGGACTGCAATGATGTTCCGGACAAGAATGGTTATGGTTAGTCGAAGGCCCCGGTATCTCTGCAAACGAATTAAAATGCATAACTGCTCAACCGTCCGTGCCAGTGGAATTATCGAATTGAAACTCATCTCATTGAAGGATCCAAAGAAAGAAAGGCAGCTGCACTCCCAGTCATAGCAGCTACAGCACACGCCAAAAGACATAAGGCCATGCGGCACCAAAAATGAACGCAATAGAACTGTCCTTCGTCATTCGATATCATTCATCGTAAGAAATCGAAATAGCGAAACACGATCCGGATGAAAAACACAGCTCACGATGTGCACAGAACACTAAACTCAGTAGCTCCGGCAGCAAGCCGGACTTGGAATATGAAGAAACTGCCACAAGGAACACTTTTCAGAATGAGCCTCAATGGTTCCTGTCGCCTATCCGCCATATTGACCGGAAGTCCCGTGCAATAATTCTTGATTCCACCTGCTGATGCTGATGGTGCAGTATGAGGTGTTCTATCCCCACAGCTGAGACCGTCACGATACTCAACTCGTATTCACCCTTTTGTGAAGAACAATTATTACTGCCCACCAGAGAAAGCTTAAAGCGAGGTCTTGATCTACTTTGTGTCTCCGATCTTCCGGATCGATGGAAAGTTATAAGTCTCGCGACATGAAAATATTTTGAAAATTATAGTTAAGCTCTATTATAGTCAAGCTCTATTATAGTTAAGCTCTATTATAGTCATGCTCTATTAGAGCTAAGCTCTATAATAGTCAAGCTCCATTATAGTTAAGCTCTATTATAGTCAAGCTCCATTATAGTTAAGCTCTATTATAGTCAAGCTCCATTATAGTTAAGCTCTATTATAGTTAAGCTCCATTATAGTTAAGCTCTATTATAGTTAAGCTCCATTATAGTTAAGCTCCATTATAGTTAAGCTCCATTATAGTTAAGCTTTATTATAGTTAAGCTACATTATAGTTAAGCTCTATTATAGTCAAGCTCCATTATAGTTAAGTTCTATTAAAGTCAAGTTCCATTATAGTCAAGCTCTATTATAGCTAAGCTATATTATAGTCAAACTCCATTATAGCTAAGCTCTATTATAGTCAGTGAGCCGCGATAGCTCAGTGGTTAGTGAACTGGACTACAAAGGACAAGAGGTAGAGTTCGATCCCAACCGACGGCTTCCGGTTCACCCAGCCTTTAATGGGTACCGGATTTTTTTCTGGGAAAGTAAAGCGGCACGGGCGTAATACCGACCACATTACCCCAAAAAGCATGTGCCGAAGGTCTGTAAAATGTATGGTCACTAACACCATATTCCATCAACGCCACTTGGCGTGACGGGGGTACTTTAAGTTTTTTTTTTACTCAATTATAGTTAAGCTTTATTATAGTCAAGTTTTATTATAGTCAAGCTCTATTATCATCATCATCATGTGCCATACCGGTTGGTGTAGGCGATCATGTCCTTCCACAATCTTCTATCTACAGTGCATCGTATAAATTCTATTATTGACTGTTTTCCATGCCATGATACCAAGCTATCAAGTATTTTCTCTCTTTGTCATCAGCGATCTCTCTTTTTTTTTATTTGCCGGTTGTAACCAAATATTCCAACTTTCCTCTTCTCACGATGTATCTCAAAAATGTTAATTGTTTCTTTCTGATGATTATAAAGAGCTGCCTTTTTGTGTTGGCCTCTTTGAGAACTTCCTCATTGGTCTTTTCAGCTGTCCAGGGAACTTTCAACATTCTTCTGAGAAATCCCATCTCTGTGGCCTCTAATCGTCTTTTCATTTGTTTGTCTACTGTCCATGATTCACTTACATAGGGTAGAATGTGTTCTATATAGCACCGATGAACTCGCATTCACACTTCTATTGACATAGATTTGTTGCATAAGATATTTTTCATTTTCGGAAATGCTATTTTGGCCTGAACTATTCTGCTTTTTATTTCTGTGGTGCATCTTCCATCTGATGTTATTGTTGTGCCCAAGTATTTGAAACGTTGCACTTGTTTCAAATTTGTCCTGTTTATCTTTGCTCTATTATAGCCAAGCTATCAAAGCTTGACTAAAGAATTCGGGTGCGATTGAATGCGATGATCATAGCACAATAAGCCTTATGAGTCATATGATTAAGATATTACTAAGAATCATCATGCGAAGAGTGCGAAACAAAATCAGTCCAGAAACTAGCGATGAACAGTGTGGTTTTGTTAGAGACAAAGGAACAAGCAATGCCATTTATATCATAAGATCTTTAGTAGAAAGAGCCATAGAGGTGAAAACAGATCAATACCTATGTTTCATAGATTACACCAAGGCATTTGACAAAGTAAAGCACCAACAAATAATCAAAATTTTAGAAAGCATAAACGTAGACAGCAAAGATCTAAGAATAATAAAGAACATGTACTGGCAACAAACAGCGGCCATAAGAACTGGAAATCAATTGGGAATGTTTCAACAAATAAAACAGGGTGTTATACAAGGTTGTGTGCTGTCACCAGATTTGTTTAATAGTTATAGTGAGATTATTGTAAGATCCATAAGGGGCATGCCTGGAATAACAATTGAAGGTCATAATATAAATAATCTGAGGTATGCTGATGATACAGTCTTAATCGTAATCGCTAAGAGTGAAAATGAGTTACAAAAGAGTTCTTACATGTTACGTAGAGCCAGTCTTAACATATGGATGCGAATCATGGACAATAGGACAACAGACAAGAAAATCACTGGAGTCTGTAGAAATGTGGTTTTACAGAAGAATGTTGAGAGTATCATGGACAGCTAAGAAGAGTAATAAAGATGTTCTGAGAGAGGTCAAAGCAAAAAGAGAGCTAATTTCCAATATTAGGAAGAAACAATCATCATTTTTTGGCCATGTAATGAGAAGAGAACAACTAGAATATATTGTAACAACTGAGAAAATTGAGGGTGGAAGAGATAGGGGAAAGCAAAGAGAAAAAATAACAGACAGCTTAAGATAAGGGCTTGGCAGAAGGTCAACAACAGAAATGATAAATAGCTGCCGAGATCGAAAGTTGTGGAGAGACATGATCACCTACGCCAGCAGGCCCGGTACTTGAATATGATGATGATGATGATAGTCAAGCTCTATTATAGCCAAGTTCCATTATAGTCAAGCTCTATTACAGCTAAGCTCTATTATAGCCAAACTCTATTATAGTTAAGCTCTATTATAGCCAAGCTCTATTATAGCCAAGCTCTATTATAGTCAAGCTCCATTATAGTCAAGCTCTATTATAGCCAAGCTCTATTATAGCCAACCTCTATTATAGTCAAGCTCTATTATATCCAACCTCTATTATAGTCTAGCTCCATTATAGCCAAGCTCCATTATAGCCAAGCTCTTTTATAGCCAAGCTCTTTTAAAGTCAAGGTCAGTTATAGTCAAGTTCTCTTATAGTCATCTCTATTATAGTCAAACTCTATTATAGTCAAACTCTGTTATAGTCAAACTCTATTATATTCAACTCTATTATAGTCAAACTCTATTATAGTCAAACTCTATTATATTCAACTCTATTATAGTCAAACTCTATTATAATCAAACTCTATTATAGTCAAACTCTATTATAGTCAAACTCTATTATATTCAACTTAATTATAGTCAAACTCTATTATATTCAACTCTATTATAGTCAAACTCTATTATAGTCAACTCTATTATAGTCAAACTCTATTATATTCAACTATATTATAGTCAAACTCTATTATATTCAACTCTATTATAGTCAAACTCTATTATATTCAACTCTATTATAGTCAAACTCTATTATAGTCAACTCTATTATAGTCAACTCTATTATATTCAACTCTATTATATTCAACTCTATTATAGTCAAACTCTATTATATTCAACTTTATTATATTCAACTCTATTATATTCAACTCTATTATATTCAACTCTATTATAGTCAAACTATTATAGGCAAACTCTATTATATTCAACTCTATTATATTCAACGCTATTATATTCAACTCTATTATAGTCAAATTCTATTATAGTCAAACTCTATTATATTCAACTTTATTATAGTCAAACTCTATTATAGTCAAACTCTATTATAGTCAAACTCTATTATAGTCAAAAAAGGCCTCAGGCCGAAACGCATTGTGTTGTGTTCCTCCCTTGTGAAGCTGTCTTCATACCTTGGAGTGTTCTACACTCCCCACCACTGGCCCCCTGATCATCTCAAAGCTGCAGCCTGATAGGTGATCATCTCAGAGCTGTATTCTCATAGATCAATCTCAGGTGATCATCTCAGAGCTGTATTATCATAGATCAATCTCATGTGATCATCTCAGAGCTGTATTCTCATAGATCAATCTCATGAGATCATCTAAGAGCTGTATTCTCATAGACCAATCTTAGGTGATCATCTCAAAGCTGCAGCCTGGTAGATGATTATCTCAGAGCTGTAGTCTCATAGTTCAATCTCAGGTGATCAGCTCAGAGCTATAGTCTCGTAGTTCAATCTCAGGTGATCATCTCGGAGCTGTAGTCTCATAGTTCAATCTTAGGTGATCATCTCAGAGATGTACTCTCATAGTTCAATCTCAGGTGATCATCTCAGAGCTGTAGTCTCATAGTTCAATCTCAGGTGATCATCTCAGAGCTGTAGTCTCATAGTTCAATCTCAAGTGATCATCTCAGAGCTGTAGACTCATAGTTCAATCTCAGGTGATCATCTCAGAGCTGTAGACTCATAGTTCAATCTCAGGTGATCATCTCAGAGCTGTAGTCTCATAGTTCAATCTCAGGTGATCATCTCAGAGCTGTATTCTCATAGATGAATCTTAGGTGATCATCTCAAAGTTGCAGCCTGATAGGTGGTCATCTCAGAGCTATAGTCTCATAGTTCAATCACTCTCAGTCTCAGAACACGGCCTCTATTGTTATACCTCGGAGACTATATAAAAAAAAACAAAGAAGAATATGGTGGACGAAAAATGAAAGAGAGGTACACTTTTTAGATGGTTGTGTGGAAAAATAAATCACATAAATTTACCTACTAAATTCGACACAGTTGTGTCTGTAACCCTCTCGACCAACCCTGCCTAATAAGTAACCCTCTCGACCAACCCTGCCTACTAAGTAACTCTCTCGACCAAACGGCCTACTAAGTAACTCTCTCGACCAACACTGCCTACTAAGTAACCCTCTCGACCAAACACTGCCTACTAAGTAACTCTCTCGACCAACACTGCCTAATAAGTAACCCTCTCGACCAACCCTGCCTAATAAGTAACCTCTCGACCAAACACTGCCTACTAAGTAACTCTCTCGACCAACACTGCCTACTAAGTAACTCCCCCGACCAACCCTGCCTAATAAGTAACCCTCTCGACCAAAACGGCCTAATAAGTAACTCTCTCGACCAAAACGGCCTACTAAGTAACTTTCCCGACCAACACTGCCTACTAAGTAACTTTCCGACCAACACTGCCTACTAAGTGATTCTCTCGACCAACACTGCCTACTAAGTAACTTCCGACCAACACTGCCTACTAAGTAACTCTCTCGACCAACACTGCCTACTAAGTAACTTTCCCGACCAACACTGCCTACTAAGTAACTTTCCCGACCAACACTGCCTACTAAGTAACTTTCCCGACCAACACTGCCTACTAAGTAACTTTCCCGACCAACACTGCCTACTAAGTAACTTTCCGACCAACACTGCCTACTAAGTGACTCTCTCGACCAACACTGCCTACTAAGTAACTCTCTCGACCAACACTGCCTACTAAGTGACTCTCTCGACCAACACTGCCTACTAAGTAACTCTCTCGACCAACACTGCCTACTAAGTAACTCTCCCGACCAACACTGCCTACTAAGTAACTTTCCCGACCAACACTGCCTACTAAGTAACTCTCCCGACCAACACTGCCTACTAAGTAACTCTCCGACCAACACTGCCTACTAAGTAACTCTCTCGACCAACACTGCCTACTAAGTAACTCTCTCGACCAACACTGCCTACTAAGTAACTCTCTCGACCAACACTGCCTACTAAGTAACTTCCCCGACCAACACTGCCTACTAAGTGACTCTCGACCAACACTGCCTACTACTAGATCACACACAGTTTTGTTTCTGACTCTCCAAGAGTTATCTTAATATAAAGTCTGTTTATCGAAATAACCAGAGAGAAATAAATTCCCGACTGAGATGAAATATGGAAATGCAAGAACAACACAAGAACATTCGCATCACCTACCGGTCATTTCGTAAAATTATCGTCTTAGAATGGGCAAGAACAAACGATTGGTTCGTACTGTTGTGGCTAAATTAATCGAGAAGGTCCCCGTGTTATTGAAAGTGACGTCAATGTTGTACTTCAGGCCCTGAGAATGTGTTAGTGACGAGATCTCGTCACGAGAGAGTGATCTAATGGCCGATAGTTCAGCTAGTCCCAGACCCGGTGATCCCTTTGTTGTTCTAACAATTCTTTGTGTTAACTGACATTCCTGGTTTTATCTGGTCTGTGTGCTATTTATAGAACAGAGAATAAAAAGAAATCACATCCCATTCCGATGTATGGGTAGGGGGTGTAGTAGTCGCGTCTATTTTGAGACAATGTGGTCAGCACGTCGCCAGTACCGTCCGACGTACACAGTGAAACTCCTCCACCAAGAACGTTGAGTTATTATTGGCTGCTCCCTAGTGATATAGAACGGGAAGTGTGAGCCTTGAAGATCTCGATCAAAAACTAACACAAACTCAACACAACCATTTTCTTCTGCTTAACCACAGCTCTCTCTCTCTCTCTCTCTCTCTCTCTCTCTCTCTCTCACTCTAGTTCATCTCTCTTTAGCTCTATCTCTCTCTATTTCTCACTGTAGTTTTCTGTCTCCTTCTAGTTCACTATTTCTCTGTCTGGTTCTCTATTTTTCTCTCTAGTTCTATCTTTCTCTCTAGTTCTCTTTTCTCTAACAAGTTCTCTATTTCTCTCTCTAGTTCTTTATCTCTTTCTCTCTGTAGTTTTCTATTTCCCTCTAGTTCTGTCTGTTTCTCACTATAGTTTTATTTATTTCTCTCTCTTTAGTTCCCTTTCTTTCTGTTGTTGTCTTTCTAACTCTAGCTCTCACTCTAGTTCTTTCTCTTTCTGTCTATTTTTCTATTTACAGTTCTATTTATCTCTCTTTTTAGTTGTCTTTCTCTCTTTTTTTCTCTTTCACTCTCCAGCTCTGTTTCTCTCTTTATAGTTCCCTTTCTCTAGTTTTGTTTCTATATTTCCTTCTATCACTCTCTCTTTTTCTGTTTCTCTCTCTCTTTTTCTGCTTCTCTATCTTTCTATCTCCATATCTCTTCATCTCTCGCTTTCTCTCTCTCTCCCTCTTTCTGTCGCTTTCTCTCTTTTTTCTGTCTCTACTTTCTCTATCTCTAGTTCTTTCTTTTTTTTTTTATCTTAATATCTCGCTCTGACTGGTTCCTCTCTCTTTGTCTCTCACTCTTACTATCTCTCACTCTCCCTTCCTCTCTTACTTTTTCTATCTCTGTATCTTTCTCTCTCTCTTTCTGTCTCTCACTGTCCTGTCGCAGCAAGCAATAAACTCCACAGGAACTTTCTCAAAACTTAGTCACTCTTACACGCCGATGTGAATTCATTTCGTTTCTTCTTTTCTTCTAGCTATCATCTGTAGGACAACCTTCATCATCTTCTTCTTTCTTGGTCTTCTTGTTCCTCTTTCTTCGCGTAAAGTGCAGGCATCAACGACAAGGCTAGTAGATCGTAGTTGGCTTCTTTGTGCTGATGTTCTCTTTCACTTCAGAGTTTGTGCCTTGGCGGGAGAGGTGTCAGAAGATTTCTAGGCTGTTTCGGGGTAACTGGCCTGTCTCACTCCAACTTTGTCTTGCAACCATTGTCACTACACTCGTACAATCTCCTTTAGCAAGGGAGACCACAACACGCGAGGTATCGGGAAGGTCTCGTTACAGAAAGTATGCCAATTATCAAGTGTTAAAACAGGTAAATGAATTAAATATCTGGGAGCAATGCTAACCTGAGATGGTAGATGTACAACAAAGGTGAGATGGTAGATGTACAACAGAGGTGAGATGGTAGATGTACAACAGAGGTGAGATGATAGATGTACAACAGAGGTGAGATGGTAGATGTACAACAGAGGTGAGATGGTAGATGTACAACAGAGGTGAGATGATAGATGTACAACAGAGGTGAGATGGTAGATGTACAACAGAGGTGAGATGGTAGATGTACAACAGAGGTGAAATGGTAGATGTACAACAGAGGTGAGATGATAGATGTACAACAGAGGTGAGATGGTAGATGTACAACAGAGGTGAGATGGTAGATGTACAACAGAGGTGAGATGGTAGATGTACAACAGAGGTGAGATGGTAGATGTACAACAGAGGTGAGATGATAGATGTACAACAGAGGTGAGATGATAGATGTACAACAGAGGTGAGATGGTAGATGTACAACAGAGGTGAGATGCAGAATGGCTCAGGCAAAAGGAGATTTCCGAAAAATGAGGAAGATACTATGCAATCCATTTTTGACAACAGACACAAGAAAAAGAGTTCTTAAATGTCATGTAGAGCCAATATTAACATATGGATGTGAATCATGGACAACAGACAAGAAAGTCACTGAAGTCTGTAGAAATGTGGTTTTCCAGACGAATGTTGAGAATACCATGGTTAGCTAAAAAGAGCAATGAAAACGTTCTGAAAGAGACCAAAGCAAAACGAGAGCTAATTTCCAAAATTAGGTGGAAGCAATCATAATTTTTTGGCCATTGTATTAGAAGGCAACAGCTGGAATATATTGTGACAACTCGTAAAATTGAGGGACAAAGAGAGAGAAAGAAGCAAAGAGAAAAGATACCAAACAGCAGAGCCTTCTGGCAGAAGGTCAACAACAGAAATGATAAATAACTGTCGAGACTGAAAGTTGTGGAGAGATATAATCACCTACACCAGCAGGCATGGCACTTGATATTGATGTCAATTACTGTCAAGGAGAAACCAGCTTCTGCCACTTATCCCTGCTTGCATTTTCTCTTGGCAGCATTTGCTAATTACTTGTTTCTGAAAATTGCTTGGTCAAAATAATTGAGGTTTAGGCAATATTTTCATAAACTGGAGACATAACTGCATATATTTGGTTATAATCTGTCGTCATTTTAGGAGCTATACAAAATCCATTTAGATGAGTCTTTATTTAAGCGGAAACAATATGGCTTTGTAATTGTATTGCTATTATCAGCATGTGCCATACTGGCTGGCGTATGCGATCATGTCCTTCCACAATTTTCTATCCACAGTGCATCGTATCAGATCTGTTGCTTACAGTTTTCCATGCCATGACACCAAGCTATCCAGTATTTTCTCTCTTTATCATCCGCGATCTCTCTTTCCCTGTATTTTGTCAGTTGTAACCAATTATACCAACTTTCCTCTTCTCACAATGTGCCCCAAAAATGTTAATGGTTTCTTTCTGATGATTATAAAGAGCTCCCTTTTTGTGTTGGCCTCTTTGAGAATTTACTTATTGGTCATTTTTAGCTGTTCATGTAGCTCTAAACATTCGTCTAAGAAATCCCATCTCTGTGGCCTCTAATCGTCTTTTCATTTGTTTGTCTACTGTCCATGATTTGCTTCCATAGGTCAGACTTGGTTCTAAATGACACCGATGAATTCTCTTTCTCACTTCTATTGACATAGAATTGTTGCACAAGCTGTTTTTCATTTTCTGAAATGCTATTTTGGCCTGAGCTATTCTACTTTTTATTTCTGTGGTGCATCTTTTTGTCAAAATATTCCAAGTATTATCACCATACAGGCTCTTTAAAGTGATGGCAGTCTTCATGTTCCAGACAGGCTCTGTAAAGTGATGGCAGTCTTCATTTTCCAGACAGGCTCTGTAAAGTGATGGCAGTCTTCATGTTCCAGACAGGCTCTGTAAAGTGATGGCAGTCTTCATGTTCCAGACAGGCTCTGTAAAGTGATGGCAGTCTTCATTTTCCAGACAGGCTCTGTAAAGTGATGGGAGTCTTAACGTACCAGACAGGCTCTGTAAAGTGATGGCAGTCTTCATTTTCCAGACAGGCTCTGTAAAGTGATGGCAGTCTTCATTTTCCAGACAGGCTCTGTAAAGTGATGGCAGTCTTCATGTTCCAGACAGGCTCTGTAAAGTGATGGCAGTCTTCATGTTCCAGACAGGCTCTGTAAAGTGATGGCAGTCTTCATGTTCCAAACAGGCTAGGTAAAGTGCTTGCTTGCTTACGTTCGCCCGATGACTAAAGTATTCTAGAGTATTCGTAGACTGTAGAATTCCTCTTTGTCATCCGCCCTTATAAAAGACATTAAGTGGACGTGTCTGCGTTGTGTTGTGGTTTGCAGTATAACTGTTATATTTGCGCCTTTCGGCCCAACACATCCGACTTCAGCACGACATTTTTGAGTACCGGGTTGTCTTCCCTCTTCGATCCCTGCTCGCTTGGCCAGACTAGACAGGTTAGTCTGTTACTAGAGGCACCACGGAGAGGTGGAGCAGGGTCTGGGTGGTTTTGGTTCACCGATCCTGGCGCAAGCCATCAGCTGTTGGCCGCTGACAACTTCCAGCGTTGGTGTTGGGAGGCGCGCCTTTGCAAAGTGATGGCAATCTTCACGTTTTCTTCTCTGTTGATCTATGTCATTCAGGTCCATAAAAAAGCATTGCATGCCAACAACTCAAGCATTCGCTACATTAGCGTATGTGTTCTAATGGAGGTTATTAGCGTTATGGGTAGCGTACAAACCTGTCTATCTGAGGTTTCCGTGTTCGAATCCCATTTTAAGCAACAATTTTTTTCTGACCTAAAAAGTTCTCGGGGTCCACCCAGCCACTTTAAATGGGGACCAGAGAAATCTTCTTGGAAGGAAAGGTAGCGAGGAAGGGCCACTCCCCCTTGTGAAGCTGACCTACTACAATGAAAACACACTTCATTACCCACCAGAAATTGCTGTGTGACTGTCTTTACATACTATAATTTCTGGTTCTATTTGAAAGTTGTTTTAGAATTGCAAATGTCTGTATAGTCCGTTTTACTCATCTGCTAATATATTTTAACGACGGAGCCATTGTAGCTGGGTAGACACACAGGAGCTGTTTACAAATTCCGGGTGATCCAACTTCCACAATTCCCCATGATGAGCTGACAACATCACGTTCCAACAAACTGAGAACGTGAACCCAGAACATGGCCGCCGAGTGATTGATGTAGCTACGTTTCCATGACAACCATCATGTTTATATCACCAATGGCGTCGCTAATTTTAAATAGGAAACCTGTTAAAGTTATTTAATGCTTATCAACATGCGCATAGTTGGGGGGGGGGGGGGAATGAAGAGAAAGAAACGCACCAACAGAGCTCGAAAGCAGATGTGCGCCACTTTCAGCTATGAAAGACCAACTTTTAAGTTGAAATTGAAATCGATGAATAAGTCAAAAGTGATATCGACGGTGCACCGTAATTTGGGGATTTGGAAATCTGACCACAAAAAGCTGACATCCGCTGAGGGGATTGTGGCGACGATGACAGCGATTCATTGGCCACTGAATGGAGAAGTTTTTTTAATCAAAAAGTTGAATCACGGCATTAACTTATCCAACAAATTTAACAGTAAAAAAAAAAAATAGGAAGGACAACAATATCGGTAGATTTATTAAAACGGGGAAAAATATATCTCTTTTCTTACCTCTAATATTGGCCATATTGATAGAGATGAAAGACCGCGGGAACATGATGATGATTCCCCCCTTCCACCTTCCAACCCCTACAAATTAAAAAAAAAATCATTTCTAATTAAGCATTGAATGAAACGTTGTATTACGAGCATGTGTAAAGGCTGCGAAACAAGACCCAGCATGCAACACAAAAATGTCAGAGCTGGCTATTGATAAATGTGGCCAGTAATAACCGTTGGGTGGTTCCTGGAGAGGAACTTCACACATCAAAACACATCACTGTCCTTGCTGGTACAGGCTGAGCGGAACAATTAAACATGAACCGACAATCATGAACCGACAATCATGAACAATTATATCGATCAAATCTTGTTGACTATACAAAGCTCACTGACATCAGAACAACTCTTACTTCCTCAAAGACCTGATAAATGGAACACCTTGTACGGAACAACAAGGGAACTCAGAAATACCTGCAGATATCATTACATGGCATTGGGTCGAACGGCGTCAGTTCACAGGCTTCTGGGTCCATAACAAGAACATATTGGACAAATAGTTCGCAATAATTACTTTTCTAATTAGAAATGAGCATAAAGGGGACTGATCACACGCAAATGTATTTCGTAAACAGCTCAACCAGCAATTTAGGCAGCATGACGGTCTGACTACGGCTATTAATGAAAACTGAACTGAACTACGGTCTGACTACGGCTATGAAGAAAACTGAACTGAACTACGGTCTGACTACGGCTATGAAGAAATCTGAACTGAACTACGGTCTGACTACGGCTATGGAGAAAACTGAACTGAACTATAGTCCGTTCAGAAATTCATAATCACACCTGAATTTGCATTGCGTGATAACCGTTTGTTATTTTGCTTTCAAATTTTGCATGCAATCTTAGAATATTGATGACGTTATAGAAATATTTTTTTGCTCTGAGAAATTTGATCTATAGTCCGTTTCATAACTCGTGCCAAACTTTTAAAATCGATATCTTTTTAACCGCTTTTTGTAAGTTGTTCAAAATTGGCATGTAAAGTTATAATGATTAGAACCCAACAGGGAATTAATTTCATTAAAAAAAACATTTGGTTATTATTGTTGCTTATTTGATTTATATAAATTTATAACGACCCATTGATGTAGTCAAAACATAATGTTTACAGTATTTTAAGTTAAAAATAGCGATAAAAATCCATACACGGTCAAATTGACGTGTTTGCACGCTTTCAACGTGGGTTTTCTGACACAATTAGACACTTGTAAAAAACACGAGACATTGTGTGTTCCATTTCCGTTCATTCAGCGGCGAAACGTGGAACGATAACATTTATCATGAGTCTTAAAATGAAATTCTGCAGTTTACAAAACATCGCAATAAAAATGTATGACTATTTTTGCAAAGAGGCTAAACGAGGAAGATTATTTCATTCTTTCGAAAACCCTGAGAATAGGACAAGACACATTTTGGATTTATCTAAACGGTCATTTAATCGCTGGATTCAAGCACGTGACCGTCAATGTTCAAAATATACAAAATCACAAGGAAGAGCAAAAATGTTGGATAATTTCGACAGTGAACTTATTAGAAGTGAAATTCACAAAATGTTGGGTATGAATGAAACTGTTACAATAAGAAAATTAAAAGTATCGCTGAAAAAGAACAACAGTATTGAAATATCAAAGTCTACATTATGGAGGAATGTGAGAGCTGCAGGCTTTACATTCAGAAAGTATTCCAATGGACGAAACATCATCTGTGAGAAGCCACATATAGTAGTCATGAGAAGCAAGTACTTACGTGAAGCAAAAGAGGTGCGCAAGCAAGGTTATGATATTGTGTACTTGGATGAAACATGGATCAATGATCACCACACTAACCAAAGGGAATGGCAGTCATCAGATGGAAAGATTAAGAGATTAATACCTAGCAGCAAAGGACAGCGCTTGATAATTGCGCATGCAGGTAGTCAACAACATGGACTAATACAGAATGCAGAGCTCATTTTTCTTTCAAAATCCATAGACAATCGGGATTATCACTCTGAGATGAATGGTCACATATTTAGACATTGGATTGAAAATTCTGCTCTCCCATCACTAGATCGACCATCTTGCCTAATAATGGACAATGCAGCGTACCACAACATTGTTGCACTTGAAGATAAAGTCCCGACGTCTCCAGTACAAAAGATGCTATTAAGATATGGCTCACAAAGGAGCACATACAATTTAATAACATGTACTTAAAACCTGAATTACTATCTCTAGTAAAGCAAAAACAAAGGACAAAGATTTTTCAAATAGATAAGATTATCCAAGAGCACGGTCATATAAGTTTGAGGCTGCCACCTTACCATGCTCATTTAAATCCAATAGAACTAATCTGGGCAAAATTAAAAGGACAAGTGGCAGATGAAAATACAGCATTCAAAATATGCGATGTAAAGACTCTTGCTAATCTCGCTTTATTAAATATAGACAAAAATTATTGGGCTAAATGTGAAGACCACGTCTTAAAACAGGAAGAGGAATATTGGAAACATGATGGTTTGTGGAATGTTCAACCCCAAACAGTTATTAATCTTTTAGACTCGTCTGATTCAGAATGAAAGTATATAGCCCCCACAATGTTGGCCCCTATATTACCTTAAGTTAGTTCAACAAACGGTCCTTTTCAGGACCACACACCTATGAAAATTGGACATACAGGTATACCTTGATATTATCGTCCGTCCTCGAACTGAGAAGACAATAATTCTCCTGGTGTTTTGTCTTATCCAGTTATTTCCCCATTACGGCCACGCCTTTACCTAGTGAAAATTAATCACAGACCAGCAACTACGGTAATTTCTATTCTTTAGGGTTCACAATTTACAATTTTGACAAACATCAAAGAAATTCGCCGCTTTAAGAAAACTGCAGCTGCAAGATATTTGTTAAATATACATTTAAGTGGTCTTTTGCATTCTAATAACATTTGGAAAATTTCAACAGTTTTTAACAAATGATTACTGAGTAATAGCGTTTTGAAATTGGGAACATGATTTGAAACGAGCTATAGTTTAAAAGTTTTCTTCTTTAGGCTATAGTAAATTCACCCTGTTCGAATTTGACACCATTTTAGGATATATACATTAATTTGGTGCGGTCGTTCACGTAAAATAGTTTGGCTATTGCAGAAACACTAACTTCAGGAAAATCCCGTGCACAAAACTTAATTGTTATTGAACGACATGACGCACCACGGCTTTGGCATTAACTACCGAAGGGAAGGCGTATCTTTATTAATTTTGTGAAGACTCACTAGACAATTTGTTGACTTTAAGTACCAACATTTATATCTAAATTACAATGAGTTTGAAATGCAAATTTATAACTATGCAAAAGGTTACTGTTTTACTATATCAGCACTTCCTTAGGGAATCCAAGATGGGGCATTTATATTGTGATATTCATGACCCAGAGAGACGAACGCAACTCGCGCTTGGTCTTAATAAATCGTCATTTTCTCGTTGGATTATACAAGACTCAGAGTGCACTCATGTCAATCAAGGAAGGAAAAGGAGCCGGCTTCACTTTCAGAAAAACTGTTGGGGGCAGGAATATTATTTGTGAAAAACCACACTTGGTCATTGCTCGAAGCAAATACCCGAGACAGATCCGTGAGCGGCGGTGTGAACGGTATGATATTGTATATTTGGACGAATCATGGGTCAACGCACACCACACCTATGCTAAAGAATGGCAGTCAGTAAATGGAAAACTCAAAAGAACAATTCCGAGCAGCAAAGGCCAGCGCATTATATTAACGCATGCTGGAAGCACTGAAAACGGCCTTGTCCATGATGCGGGACTTATTTTCCAATCAAAAGTACCGACGGTAGGGACTACCATACTGAAATGAATGGAAACATTTTCAGGCACTGGTTGGAGAACGATCATTTACCAATCCTGGAGAGACCATCATGCATAGTCATGGATAATGCATCATACCACAATGTCGTATCAGAGGAAGACAAAGTGTCTACTGCATCAAATACAAAAGAGCAAATTAGGACATGGCTTGCGAATGAAAATGTCAAATTTGACGACACATATTTAAAACCCGAATTGTTACAACTTGTGAAGAATACGAATAAGAAAAAGGTGTGCCATGTTGACAAAATCATTGAGAAATACGGCCACACCTCTCTTCGACTCCCTGCATATTATGCGCACCTTAATCCAATCGAACTTAAGCCAATCGTCTGGGCTCACATCAAAGGACAAGTTGCAGAACAGAACAGGACGTTTAAAATGTGTGATGTTGAAGTTCTGACACGCGAGTCTCTCTCAAAAATAGACATTCCGTTCTGGAAGAAGTGTGTTGAACATGTGCTGCGGGTGGAAGATGAGTACTGGAAACGAGATGGATTACTATTTGTCCAGCCAGTAATGATTATCAACCTCTTGGAATCGTCAGATTCGGAATGATTAAAATTAAGATGAATTCAATTACAGCTGCAGTTAGGACGTCCTGGGGTCTAATGGTGACCGAAGGACAAGACTAATTGTAACCAATTGAATTCATGTTTGCAAATACACATAACGAACAACACCCACAATTAAGCACTTTGTAGATACGCCTCTGACAAGAATTGCAGTAAACTGGAAAATTTAACACGATTACTGTAAATTCTAAAATTTGAATCAACTTGTGTGATATAGTCATAAAAGATCAAAGGAATTCGCTGATGTGCAAAATCTGTCGTGTTTGTGGAATAAAAAATACCAAAATCTTTGCGTCATCAATATTCTAAGATTGCATGCAAACTTTGAAACCAAAATAACAAGCGGTTATCACGCAAAACCTAATTCAGGTGTGATTATGAATTTCTGAACGGACTATAGTACAAAGTGTCATCGGACCTGGCTGTGAGGTATAAACCCATAAAGTATCTCAAGACTCTGGAATTTGGTATGCTTACCTTGTATGTAACACTTTGTTTATGATGCTATACATTCTACTATTTTAGTGTTAGACCACTATTCCACCTGCTTTTTTTATACTACAAGAGTGTAATTAGACTTTAGAACATTAGGCTTTAGAACATTAGGCTTTAGAACATAAGACTTTAGAATATAAGACTTTAAAATATAAGACTTTAGAACATAAGACTTTAGAACATTAGACATTAAGACATTAGATTTTAGAAAATAAAACTTTAGAACATAAGACTTTAGAATATAAGACTTTAGAACATTGGACATTAGGACATTATACTTTAGAACATAAAACTTTAGAATATAAGACTTTAGAAACATAAGACTTTAGAACATAAGACTTTAGAACATTAGACATTAGGACATTAGACTTTACAACATAAGACTTTAGAACGTAAGACTTTATAATATAAGACTTTAGAACATAAGGCTTTAGAACATTAGACATTAGGACATTAGGCTTTAGAGCATTAGGCTTTAGAGCATTAGACTTTAGAGCATAAGACTTTAGAACATAAGACTTTAGAACATAATGCTTTAGAACATTAGACATTAGGACATTAGACTTTAGAACATAAGACTTTAGAACATTAGACATTAGGACATAAGGCTTTAGAACATTAGACATTAGGACATAAGGCTTTAGAACATAAGACTTTAGAACATAAGACTTTAGAACATACGACTTTAGAACATAAGACTTTAGAACATTAGACATTAGGACATTAAGCTTTAGAACGGAATGGCTTCACTGCAGGCGGGGCATTCCAATATCCGCTTAGCCTCCGTTCCAGCAACCAACGAAGGATTCATCATGATCGTTCATATTGCTCCTTTGAGCGCGTTGCGTTCTGTGAAAATGGCGCGCATTTACGTTCACTCTTTTCTAATGAATGCGTTCCGCTCTGTAAAAATGACGCACAGTTCATAATGGCCACTTTCTAGGTGTCGTAACGGCCGTCGCGGACAGCATAATCTCCTTGCACCCACGACCAAATCCATGTTGACTTCATGATCAATAACGTGCCACGACAATAATCGCTGTCCCAACAAATGAAGTGAGGCCTTCATTTCAATGGGAAATTCGATCCGACCGCGGCTCAGCTGGTGATAAATCAGCAGTCGAAACCAGAGAGTTGATCCCGTCACAAAGCAAAGGCGGACCTTGGTACCGTTCCACTAAACTCCACAACCAGTCGCCTGCGGCACTATCTTTCCCCGCGGGCGCAAAAAAACCATGTTGATTTTCGTGGTCAAGTGAATGCAACCGAACTAAGGCTGTCTCCACAAACGAAAATCTCAACAAGGAAGAATCATTTTAAATCGATTTGCAACAAAAATGCACCAAGTCCTGAACGACATTGGACTAAGCGGCCATCTTGGCCTAGTGCACCAACCAGATATCCATTAAACTCTCAGTGTAACACTGTTGTTAGTTTCGCACTCAACTACTAGTTGAGTGCGAAACTAACACCTTGCTTTTATAATCTGTATGCAACACTTTAGGATGTCTGAGAATAGCACCTTAAATATTCGAGTGTTTCTAGCTATCTTAACTATCGAGTATCTTCTCCCTTTGTCGTCCCCGACCTCTCTTAACCTGTATTTTGCCAGTTTGTAACTTAGTACTCCAACTTTCTCTTCTTGTGATGTATCCGACAAATGTCACTTATTTCTTTCTAATGTTTTTACAAGCTGCCTTTTTTGTGCACACCTCTTTGATACTTTACCTGTCAATATTTTTAGTTGTCCAGGGAACTGACAAAACTTTACTGAGAAACGCCATCTCTTTGGCCTCTAATCGTCGATAACAGCGGTTCCAAGTATGTGCGTCCTAGGGCGCCGCAGTAACAAGGGTTCCGCAGTGAAGATATTGTCGTGTGTCTAGTCAGTAGTTAGTACCCCCATAGAATGACAACATTCCAATATCCCTGTTAGAACCCCCATAGAGTGATAACATTCAAATATCCCTGTTAGGACCCCCATAGAGTGACAACATTCCAATATCCCTGTTAGGACCCCCATAGAGTGACAACATTCAAATATCCCTGTTAGGACCCCCATAGAGTGACAACATTCAAATATCCCTAGGACCCCCATAGAGTGACAACATTCAAATATCCCTGTTAGGACCCCCATAGAGTGACAACATTCAAATATCACTGTTAGGACCCCCATAGAGTGACAACATTCAGATATCCCTAGGATCCCCATAAAGTGACAACATTCAAATATCCCTGTTAGGACCCCCATAGAGTGACAACATTCAAATATCCCTAGGATCCCCATAGAGTGACAACATTCAAATATCCCTGTTAGGACCCCCATAGAGTGACAACATTCAAATATCCCTGTTAGGACCCCCATAGAGTGACAACATTCAAATATCCCCTTTTTTTTTATTTCAACATAAACGAGTTTTATATTTGTAAATTAATAAAATAACATGTTCTTGGTTTTTTAAAAAAAAGTGAGACAAATAAATATGTGTAACGGACATTTGCATTTTCTGAGTGAGAGAAGTAATGACATGTGTGTTTGTGAAGATTTGTGGAAATGTCGTTTGTAAACATAAGTAAGTTGTAGGTTTGTCTGCTACATTATATCACTTGTGTATCTTGATTGTCTCTGAACTTCATGTCTGTACCTAAAAGCAGTCAACTGATCAAGACACACACACAAAATACAAGAATCAGAGTTTGCCCGACGTCAACTGGTCACATGACGGTGTAGTCAGTAAATGATGACTAGGGCTCAGATTTGGATCACATGCCGCAGATTATTGTCCTGGCATGTATTTTTAAAAGGAAGCCGCGATAGCTCAGTGGTTAGTGAACTGGACTACAAAGGACAAGGGGTAGGGTTCGATCCCAACCAACGGCTTCCGGGTTCACCCAGGCTTTAATAGGTACCTGATTTTTTTTTTCTGGGAAAGTGAAGCGGCACGGGCGTAAAACCGACCACATTACCCCAAAAATCATGTGCTGAAGGTCTGTAAAATGTATGGTTACTAACACCATATTCCCTATACGCCACTTGGCGTGACGGGGGTACTCTTTGTTTATTTATGTATTTTAAAATCCAAGTTAATACCAACATGTTTCATGCTTTTCTGGTCACTCTGGCGCTGTTTCTGTTGCTTATATAAATGTACATTTTGACCATAATTTAAGTTTAGGTCATATTTTCATAAACTGGGCACATAACTGCATATATTTGGTTATATTTTGTCGTCTATCTATCTTTCGTTCGCCTGAAGTATTGTCTATATCTGCAATGTCGTTTCCTGTATGAATTTTACTGTCTTTTGTAATTCTTGCAGTGGCCCATATAGTTTTGTCTGTAGTGTTGTATCTATGGGCCATTAGATTTTCCTCAGTCTACTATATTCAGTGCAGTCTTGAAGTATGTGTTCAGCAGTCTTGGGTGCCTGTCCACATGTACAAGTAGTTGATGTGCCGATCTTGAATTTTGTATACATGTGACTATGGAGTCGATTGTGTCCTGTTCTTAGGCGTATAATGATAACTTGTTCATATCTATTCATATTATGAAAGGCATCCTGATATGGGGCTTGTGGTTCTCTGATTGATTTGATTATCTGTTTCTTATGATGGTATGTAACTGGTGTATCTAGGTGTGTGCCTGTTGAACCTTCCTTTGCCAACTGATCTGCTTTCTCATTTCCTGGTATTCCACAGTGGGACGGGATCCACTGCAGGGCAACCCTGTGGTGCTTGCAGAGTTCAGTCAATAAGGTCTGCAGATGTGGTAATTTTCTGGATTGTAGTGCCTGGAGTACTGATCTTGCATCTGTCAAAAACACTACAGGCTGTGGGCTAAGATTACTGTTCAGCAGCTTTTCTATTGCCAACTTTATTGCTTGTATTTCTGCATCATAATTGTAACAATATTTCCCTGTTGCTATTTTATTCATATCCCTAGTGTTATTTGGGTACTCTATATATGCACCTGCTCCACCATTCTTTACTGCATTATGTGCTGATCCATCTGTGTACACACGGATCCATAGGTCTTGTGGGTATTCTTCATCCAGGAAACTGAGAGTTATTGTTTTTCGCTGTAGACTATTGTGTTCCTCTTTGTCAACTATTCCTTTCACTTCTGTCCGTATTTGAACTGATAATCCTGATTCATCTGTCCAGGGAGTCTGCTCTGGTATGGGCAGAAGGGGTTTAACAACTCTTGGCATGTCTGGTGTTTGTCTACTAATACGCTTGGCTTGGTGGATAAAGCTGCTTCTCTTAAGTCGTCCCAATGCAAGATTTTGGAATCTGTCCTTCATTGGATGTCTCGGCATGTATACAAATTTTTCTGCCTGTATCAGCACCTTTGTGTCTCTCCGTTCTCTCAGTGCTGGTATCCTCCACAATTTCTCCATCTCCAATATTGGTGTTGATTTCATTGCTCCTGTGATTACCCTAAGTGCCTGGTTTTGTACTTTATCCAGTTCTTGCAATGTGGTGTTTGATGCTGAGCACCATGCGGATGATCCATATTCTAAATGTGGGCGTATACTCTGTTGGTAAACTTTACTGAGTATTTTCCCACTCGCACCCCATGAGGTTCCACACAACTTTCTTAGAATAGCCAATTTCCTCCTTGCTTTTTGGGTTGCCTTATTTATCTGCTGTTTCCAAGATAGTTTGTTATCAAATGTAACTCCGAGATATGTAGCTTGTATGTCTTCTTTCACAGGCTCATTGTTTATGTAGATGGCTCCTGCTTTTTGTTTTGGGGAGAGTGTGAAAAGTGTAGCACTGCATTTGTCTGTATTGATGCTGATACACCATCTATTTGTCCATGAATTCAGTGCATTCATAGCTCTTTGTAGCAATTTGGAGGCCACTGTTGCATACTCCTCTGTGCACCACATTACCAAGTCATCTGCATACATTGCCACTTTGATGCCATGTGGTAGTTCAGTAACTAGGTCATTGATGTAGATCAGAAAAAGTGTTGGAGATAGTACCCCTCCTTGTGGAACGCCCTGGCGCAATAAGACCTTCTTACTCTTAAGACCATCCAATAGCACTCTGGCTCTCCTGTTATGCAGGTATGCTTTGACCCATTTGTACATCCTGCCATTTACTCCATAATTTCTCAGTTTCTTCAAAAGCCCTTCCTTCCATACCTTATCAAATGCTTTCTTTAGGTCTATCCATGCTGCTAGTACCCGTTTCTTTTCTTGAAACGCATCTTCAATTTCCTGGGAAAGATAGGTTGCTTGATCTTCGGTAGAGTAACACTGTCTAAAGCCTGCTTCTTGTGGGACAAGGAGATTTTCACTTTCCAGGTACCACTGCAGTCTGAGATTGATTATACGTTCCATTGTTTTACACAACAGCTTGTAAGGCTGATTGGTCTATAGCTGGATGTCATTGAACCATCTTTTCCTGCTTTAGTAATGGTATCATAATTGCTTCTCTCCATGCCTGTGGCACTCTACCTGTGATCCAGCAAATGTTGTAGATCTGCTGTAGTTTTGCTTTAGCTGCAGTTCCCAAGTTCTTAATCATTTCATTGGACACTCCATCACTGCCTGGTGACTTTTTCATTTTTAATTTGGATATTGCCAGCTCTAGCTCTCTTTGTGTAATGGGTGTTTCCATTACTTCATGTGTGGTCTCTTCTTGTCTTGCATTTTGTTGTTTTAAACGGGTCTCTTGTCGTTTTTCTAGGCTAATTTCAATATTATTGTCATTTGCAAAGGAGTCTGCAAAGTAATTTGCTGCATGTTTACCTGTTAGAATGTTTCCATCCTTCTTCAGTATAATTTTGGTGTTCCTTTCTGTACCCTCATCATTCAGCTGTTTTACAAGCTTCCACACTTTTCTTGTGTCTCGTTCAAGATTCAAGGACTCTGTTTTCTCTTTCCAGCTTCTCCGTCTGGCTTGTAGTTTAGCCCGTTGAAATTTGGCTTTAGCATGCTGGTAGTTGTTGTGGTGTTCTTGGCAAGGGTTATTTTCTGCTTGCTTTCGAGATGTTTCCATGTCATTGTGCAGTTGCTCTAGTTCACTACTCCAGTATGGTTTGTAGTGTTTCCGTGCCCCTCTAGGTATTGTTTCACTGGCAGCTTGTATTATTAGTCTACTGAATTCATCAACTATTTTGTTGATGTCTCTATCTGTATTTATATCTTTAGTCAGTACACTGGTGTAGTGTTGATACATTTTCCAGTCTGCCTTTTTGTAATTCCATCTGGAGAGAGTGCTGCTCTCCCTGATGGCCTTATTTTGTACCACTAAAAAGACTGGTCGGTGGTCGCTGCCTCCAAGTTGTTTCCCAACAATTCGTGTGATATTCCAATCCAGGTCTGGTGAATGGAAAGCAAGGTCTGGTGTAGATGTGGTATGCCATGATCTGGAGTAGAATGTTGGTGGATCTGTTGCCTGGTTTAATAGTATAAGCCCATTGTCATCCTGCCAATTTTCAAGCTCTTCACCTCTCTTGTCCATATGTTCATAGCCCCAGCTCTGTGAATGGCTGTTAAAGTCACCACATACAATTATTCTTTCTTGTAATGTAATTGTGTCTAGTGCTAGTGGGCGGTCACTCGGACAGTAGTAGTTAAGTAGATGGAAGTCTGTATTTCCTGTCCTGAGGTGCACTATTTGATATTCCGCCCCATCCATATACACTTCAATCTGACATGCATTAATGTTGTTCCTTACAAGAGTCAGTATTCCACCCTTTTGTCTATTTTTTCTGTCAGATCGGTAGCACTGGTATCCCCTAATCTTCAAGGCTATGTCGTTGTTTAGATGGGTTTCCTGCAAACAGCATATGCTTACTTGTTCTTCATGCAGGATATTTTCTAATTCTATCTTTTTACTGTACCCATCTCTTTTGCTGTTGATGCCTTCAGCATTCCAGTGCATTATTTTTAGTGGTCTTATTTTGGATTGGCCAGTAGCTCTATTCTCTCGCCCCCTGACTCCACAGAGCGGTTGAGAAGGACATCCAGTATTAGAGGTTGGGCCCTTTCGAGGCTGAGGGCCCGGCGCTGCTCCTGCCTGAGTGTCCATCACAGGGCGAGTGTCATATCGATTTGCGGTTATAGACATTCTTCCATTTGCGTTGAGTGCGTGGCATCCTGATTTTTGTGCGCCTTTTGGCTGGTTGCCTCCGACTTCAGCACTTGAACTTGCTAGAGCATACTGTGGTCTTGCTTAGTTGTAGGAAGGCCTGGCCAGTCTTGGTTTTCAGTCCCTGGTGACTGTTAAGCCCCATCCCCACGACAAGGAGCTGGCCTAGATGAGGATTTTGTCGTCATTTTATGAGCTATACAAAATTCATTTAGATGAGCCTTAATTTAAGCGGAAACATTATGTCGTTGTAATTGTATTGCCACTATTGTCCAACAAGGAAATAACTCTGGAGGCAAAACGTGCACTATACAATACAATCTTCATCCCAACGTAATGCCAGACCTGGACCCTAGATGCAAGAAAAATTAGAAAAATAACCTCTACGGAGATGAAATGTGTTAGACGAATGACAGGAAACAGTCTGAGAGATAAGATCAGAAATGAAGAACTGAGAAAAAAGCTAGAAATAGCCCCCGTAATAGAATATATAAGGAAACAACAGATAAAATGGTTTGACAATGCAGAAAGAACAAAACACAACACAACGAGCCTTCAACAAACGTTGTGAGAACACCAGACCCAAGGGTCGACCACGAAAAAGATGGGTCGATGGAATATTAGAAGCACTAGGAAACATAACAGCAGCAGAGGCGAACAGAAGAGCAAAAGCCCGCAAACTATATCTCCCCTCGACGCTGAAAGGCAGATGATGAAGAAAAGAAGAAGAAGAATTGTATTGCTAAGAAACAAGTAAACATACCTGAGTAAATACAACGTGTCTATAACTCAGACAACGTCAGGACCTTTTACGTCATAAAAACAGAGCCCTAGTGCCGAGCATTGAAATGGGGTCACCAGTGTTAAAGGATTGGGAACTACTGGTCAATAATATTTAAAATGTCAGGTTCGATAACTGGGAATAAATTTTCTCGTGCGGGCAAAATGTATTATTATCTCCCTTGTCAGATTGCCTATATTTGTGACGCATCAACCTGTGGAAATGTAACACTCCAGGTTGAGTTCAACTTCATGGGTTATGTAGTGAATGCTTATCCGATGTCACTCCACCCTCTGGGCGACTGCTTGATCTCGAGGCAAGACACCAGTTTCGAGACAGAGAGGTTATGATTTCAAATTCCGGCTGCACCAGTGTTTTTATTTGTGATTTCTCTCTGCGGTAATCACCCCGTGGTCTCGACAGTGAGGCCCGGCTTGAAGCGTCAATTACTCGTTGACGGAGAAAAATATACCTCCGAATGTGTACATCCTAATGTGCCTACTAATGTGTACCGAGTAGTCGTTAGTAGACGCCTGAGTGTGATCACGAAAATTAGTTGCTGCCGAGACGTACCCAATGTTAAAGTTTTCAAGCTATCCAGAGCAATTTCAAAGAATGAGAACAGAACAGGTCCAGATGTCGCCAACTGAGTGGGAAATTCCAACCTACGAAGTCATATTAGAGAACAAACACGAGAAAGACACATTGATGGCCTGTATCGATGGCCCAGATATCTCAAGAATTACCACCTCCATGATGAGGAGTATCCTGATAGGCCCCGCTGGGGTTATGCTCAACGGAATCAACGCCTTGTACCGCTTCAGTGATACAAGGAAGTGGTTCTTCACTCTGAAACCTGAAGCACATAAACAGAGTTACCAGGAGCTTGGAAACAAGACGATTCAATTAAAAGAACCCAATATTACAATGGTGATATGCCACCAAGAGAAGGAGCAGTTAAGAGGGTGAATCCAATGGATACCACCAACTTTAAAACCAAGAATAATACAGAAAATTGTACAATCGTTTACGGGGGACAAGGAGGCCCAAGTAAAACAAGACACCGACCGAGCTGACAAATGGACGTTTTGGTACAAGCCAATCCCCAATGTAAAGATACCCCACTACATCAACATAAAAACGAGAGGGACAAGCATCGAAAATATCAAGCTCTTCGTTACCCTGCCAGGCAGGAGAACACGATGCTCCACTGTGGACTAGATACACACTGGGAGAACCGGTGCCCCAAGAAGCCAGGCCTGAGACGACAGGCGACAGCCGAGGAATTAGTCATTGCAAACTCAATGCAGACCTACGATACCAAGACAACAAATACAGCAGCAACAGAAGAAGCAGTCAACGACACACCCCAACCACCTACGAAGAAGAAACGAAGCTCGAAACAAAAGAAAATAGAACAAGCAACAAAGGAACACACACACCAGCAGACTTCCAGAACGAAAGCCCAGACGCCCACATCAACAGATTCAGAAGACGAACCTAGAAGGCAGAAACTTTCAGAAGTGCAACACACAACCCACACAAGAACTTCCACAAAACGAGGAAACAAACTACCATACACAGAAGTGCAACACACAACCCACACAAGAACTTCCACAAAACGAGGAAACAAACTACCATACACAGAAGTGCAACACACAACCCACACAAGAACTTCCACAAAACGAGGAAACAAACTACCATACACAGAAGTGCAACACACAACCCACACAAGAACTTCCACAAAACGAGGAAACAAACTACCATACACAGAAGTGCAACACACAACCCACACAAGAACTTCCACAAAACGAGGAAACAAACTACCATACACAGAAGTGCAACACACAACCCACACAAGAACTTCCACAAAACGAGGAAACAAACTACCATACACAGAAGTGCAACACACAACCCACACAAGAACTTCCACAAAACGAGGAAACAAACTACCATACACAGAAGGATGACTGTAGTGGTGATGATGACCATCCACTTCCATTCAGCGAAACTTTCGTGTACGACCTTCGAGATTACCCCGTTATGAGGGTTACAAACATGAATGGTGGTAATCAAGCTCCTTGAAACCTGCCAGGCAGGAGAACACGATGTCAAGACAGTCGAGGAACCAGTCCTTACTAAACCGGTCCAGACCATCGATCCAAATACAACTACCGCAGCACCAGCAGTCAATGACATTTCCCGCTACCTACAAAAAAGAAACGTAACTCTAAACAAAAAAACAGTACAAGTACCAAGGATGACACACAGCAGCAGACTCACAGAACAAAACCCAGACGCCCACATCCACGTTTTCCAAAGACGAGCCTAGAAGACAGAAACTTCTAGAAATACAGAACCACAGCACACAACCAGCACAAGAAATTCCATAAACCGAAGAACACCAATGGACAAACACAACTACTATTCAGATACAGATACAGAGTACCAAGACTGGGAAGTGGAGATTGGAAACATTTCGACGACCCAGAGGAAAACTATCAGTGACACCCTCATGTCCTTCTCAGGGCAACAAAACACAAAAAAATGTATGAAATGGTTCCCCTTTTTATGAAATAAATAAAATTATGGAAAAAAAAAATTCCCCAAATAAAAAATAATCTATACTCTTACTACTACTACTACACTCAGTACTACTCTATTACTACTACTACTTCTACTACCCAAAAAAAAAAAAAAAATATTAAAGTTAAAAAAAAAAAAATACTAATGTGTACCTCCGAAGACGGTGTTATCTGCCTGTGCGGCGATGGACCTCTGTGCACACGGCTGCCTGGGAAAAAACAGATTAATACGCAAAATTCAGTTCCTAGTCTGTAGGGACTTCGCCAGAGGTGAAAGCTGCCGACGAAGTCCTTTGTCACCGCGCTGTCAGGTAAATAGAACAGTTCTTCTATATCATGATACAAACACCCACCACTGCAACATCAGGTCTTCTATATCAGCAAACACCCACCCCTGCAACCTCAGGTCTTCTATATCAACAAACACTCATCCTTGCAACATCAGGTCTTTTATATCAACAGACACCCATCCCTGCAATATCATGTCTTCTACATAAACAGATACCCATCCCTGCAACATCAGGTTTTCTATAGCAACAGATACCCATCCCTGCAATATCATGTCTTCTACATAAACAGATACCCATCCCAGCAACATTAGGTCTTCTATATCAACAGACACCCATCCCTGCAATATCATGTCTTCTACATAAACAGATACACATCCCTGCAACATCAGGTTTTCTATATCAACAGATACCCATCCCTGCAACATCAGGTTTTCTATATCAACAGATACCCATCCCAGCAACATTAGGTCTTCTATATCAACAGATACCCATCCCAGCAACATTAAGTCTTCTATATCAACAGATACCCATCCCTGCAATATTAGGTTTTCTATATCAACAGATACCCATCCCTGCAACATCAGGTTTTCTATATCAACATACACCCCTGCCGAGACTGCGACGATTCTCGCAACTCACTGGGAGGTGAACTGGAGTCTTAATCAGATTTTTTTTTACCACTGACCCTGTCAGCACGACCTCAAGTCGCACAGCTAGTGGCCGATCTCGACCAATTAATGAAGTGATAACAATTTCCCCCAATCTTCCTTTAAAAATAGTTGTGTACCTGTTTTAAGAAAACAAAAGAAAGGTCGGCTACGAGCGATGATAGTTCGTCTCGGGTAGTCTAGGTGCATACTTGCATTAGTTTAACATCATCATCATCTTGTGCCGTCACCACATAAAAACTTGCCTATTATGAAACTCAATTTCACTTTGAGTCATTGCATCGGTGGTCCAGGTTGTTGTAGCTTCTGTTGTCCAACTTTTGATATCATCGGTGGTCCAGGTTGTTATAGCTTCTATTATCCAACTTTTGATATCATCGGTGGTACAGGTTGCTGTAGCTTCTATTGTCCTACTTTTGATATCATCGGTGGTACAGGTTGTTGTAGCTTCTATTATCCAACTTTTAATATCATCGGTGGTCCGAGTTGTTGTAGCTTATATTGTCCAACTTTTGATATCATCGGTGGTACAGGTTGCTGTAGCTTCTATTGTCCAACTTTTGATATCATCGGTGGTACAAGTTGTTATAGCTTCTATTATCCAACTTTTGATATCATCGGTGGTACAGGTTGTTGTAGCTTCTATTATCCAACTTTTGATATCATCGGTGGTACAGGTTGTTGTAGCTTCTATTATCCAACTTTTGATATCATCGGTGGTACAAGTTGTTGTAGCTTCTATTGTCCAACTTTTGATATCATCGGTGGTACAGGTTGTTGTAGCTTCTATTATCCAACTTTTAATATCATCGGTGGTCCGAGTTGTTGTAGCTTCTATTGTCCAACTTTTGATATCATCGGTGATACAGGTTGTTGTAGCTTCTATTATCCAACTTTGATATCATCGTTGGTACAGGTTGTTGTAGCTTCTATTATCCAAATTTTGATATCATCGGTGGTACAGGTTGTTGTAGCTTCTATTATCCAAATTTTGATATCATCGGTGGAACACGTTGCTGTAGTTTCTATTATCCAACTTTTGATATAATCGGTGGTACAGGTTGTTGTAGCTTCTATTGTCCAAATTTTGATATCATCGGTGGTCCGGGTTATTGTAGCTTCTATTATCCAACTTTTGATATCATCGGTGGTACAGGTTGTTGTAGCTTCTATTATCCAACTTTTGATATCATCGGTGGTCCGAGTTGTTGTAGCTTCTATTGTCCAACTTTTGATATCATCGGTGGTCCGAGTTGTTATAGCGTCTATTATCAAACTTTTGATATCATCGGTGGTACAGGTTGCTGTAGCTTCTATTGTCCAACTTGTTATATCATCGGTGGTACAGGTTGCTGTAGCTTCTATTGTCCAACTTTTTATATCATCGGTGGTACAGGTTGCTGTAGCATCTATTGTCCAACTTTTGATATCATCGGTGGTACAGGTTGCTGTAGCTTCTATTATCAAACTTTTGATATCATCGGTGGTCCGGGTTGTTGTAGCTTCTATTGTCCTACTTTTGATATCATCGGTGGTACAGGTTGTTGTAGCTTCTATTATCCAACTTTTGATATCATCGGTGGTCCGGGTTGTTGTAGCTTCTATTGTCCAACTTTTGATATCATCGGTGGTACAGGTTGTTGTAGCTTCTATTATCCAACTTTTGATATCATCGGTGGTACAGGTTGTTGTAGCTTCTATTATCCATTTTTTTTTATCATCGGTGGTCCAGGTTGCTGTAGCTTCTATTATCCAACTTTTGATATCATCGGTGGTACAGGTTGTTGTAGCTTCTATTATCCAACTTTTGATATCATCGGTTCACCTTAGATTAGTCTTTATCTGCGAATTTTTTACTAAATAAAAAAATTACTACAGTCCCAAATTCGATATTATTTTGATTTAACGAATTGCTATTTACTGATGACCAAAGCCTCATCTTCAACAAAAAAAAAAGAAGAGCTTTCAACATGATATCAACTATATCAACACTATCTGCTGAGAGTACAACTTGAATGTAAACAACGAGAAGACAAATCTTCTTCCTCTTCTTTCCCGACTCATTTGCCTTTCAGCGTTGAGGGGAGATATAATTTGTGATCTTTTACTCTTCTGTTCACCTCTACTGTTTCTTTATATATTTTATGGCGGGGGTTATTCCTAGCTTTTTTTTAGTTCTTAATTTCTGATCTTATCTCTCAGACTGTTTCCTGCCATTCGTCTGACACATTTAATCTCAGTAGAAGTTATTTTACTTATTGTTCTTGCATCCAGGTTCCAGGTCCGACATTGATAGCACAAAGTTGGGATGAAGATTGTATTGAACACTGCCCGTTTTGCCTCTAGAGTTATTTCCTTGTTGGACAATAGTGAAAACACAAATAGTGTCAATAAACCAAAAACCAGCACACAGTTCTATAACCAACATAGGAAAGGCACTTAACCAATTAAGACAGCTAAATACGTAGGCAGTATCTTCTCTTTCTTCTTCTCCTTGTTGAAGACGACAAATTAGATGGCCAGATTTTGAAACCATAATCCATCAAGCAAAAAGCACTGATCATCGAAACATCAAAATGTTACCGTGAAGCAAACATGATATTTATAATTGTGCAAGAAAATCACTGGAGGCTGTAGTAATGTGGTTTTACAGAAGAATGTTGAGAACACCATGGACAGCTAAGAAGAGTAATGAAAAAGTTCTGAAAGAGGACAAAGTTAAAAGAAAGCTAATTTCCAATATTAGGAAGAATCAATCATAATTTTTTGGACCATGTAATGAGAAGGGGACAGCTTGAATATATTGTAACACCTGGGAAATTAGAGGGACGAAGTGATAGAGGGAATAAAGAGAAAAGATACCAGAGAGCTTAAGAGAATGGCTTGGCAGAAGATCAACAACAGAAATGATATGTCGAGTTCGAAAGTTCTGGAGAGGCATGATCATCTACGCCAGCAGGCATAGTAATGATGATGACTGTTTGTACCTGCATTATGTTACCGACATCAACCACGGACAGTTCGTAAAATGCAAGCGTAGAATCATGTCGTGTTGAGTGAGATACATAAGAAATGCAAGTTAGAATCATGTCGTGTTGAGTGAGATACATAAGAAATGCAAGTTAGAATCATGTCGTGTTGAGTGAGATACATAAGAAATGCAAGTTAGAATCATGTCGCGTTGAATGAGATACATAAGAAATGCAAGCGTAGAATCTTGTCGTGTTGAGTGAGATACATAAGAAATGCAAGTTAGAATCATGTCGTGTTGAGTGAGATACATAAGAAATGCAAGTTAGAATCATGTCGTGTTGAGTGAGATACATAAGAAATGCAAGTTAGAATCATGTCGTGTTGAATGAGATACATAAGAAATGCAAGCGTAGAATCATGTCGTGTTGAGTGAGATACATAAGAAATGCAAGTTAGAATCATGTCGTGTTGAGTGAGATACATAAGAAATGCAAGTTAGAATCATGTCATGTTGAGTGAGATACATAAGAAATGCAAGTTAGAATCATGTCGTGTTGAGTGAGATACATAAGAAATGCAAGCGTAGAATCATGTCGTGTTGAATGAGATACATAAGAAATGCAAGTTAGAATCATGTCGTGTTGAGTGAGATACATAAGAAATGCAAGTTAGAATCATGTCGTGTTGAGTGAGATACATAAGAAATGCAAGCGCAGAATCATGTCGTGTTGAGTGAGATACATAAGAAATGCAAGTTAGAATCATATCGTGTTGAGTGAGATACATAAGAAATGCAAGTTAGAATCATGTCGTGTTGAGTGAGATACATAAGAAATGCAAGCGTAGAATCATGTCGTGTTGAGTGAGATACATAAGAAATGCAAGTTAGAATCATGTCGTGTTGAATGAGATACATAAGAAATGCAAGTTAGAATCATGTCGTGTTGAGTGAGATACATAAGAAGTGCAAGCTAGAATCATGTCGTGTTGAATGAGATACATAAGAAATGCAAGTTAGAATCATGTCGTGTTGAGTGAGATACATAAGAAATGCAAGTTAGAATCATGTCATGTTGAATGAGATACATAAGAAATGCAAGTTAGAATCATGTCGTGTTGAATGAGATACATAAGAAATGCAAGTTAGAATCATGTCGTGTTGAATGAGATACATAAGAAATGCAAGTTAGAATCATGTCGTGTTGAGTGAGATACATAAGAAATGCAAGTTAGAATCATGTCGTGTTGAGTGAGATACATAAGAAATGCAAGTTAGAATCATGTCGTGTTGAGTGAGATACATAAGAAATGCAAGTTAGAATCATGTCGTGTTGAATGAGATACATAAGAAATGCAAGTTAGAATCATGTCGTGTTGAATGAGATACATAAGAAATACAAGCGTAGAATCATGTCGTGTTGAATGAGATACATAAGAAATGCAAGCGTAGAATCATGTCGTGTTGAATGAGATACATAAGAAATGCAAGCGTAGAATCATGTCGTGTTGAATGAGATACATAAGAAATGCAAGCGTAGAATCATGTCGTGTTGAATGAGATACATAAGAAATACAAGCGTAGAATCATGTCGTGTTGAATGAGATACATAAGAAATGCAAGCGTAGAATCATGTCGTGTTGAATGAGATACATAAGAAATGCAAGCGTAGAATCATGTCGTGTTGAATGAGATACGTAGGAAATGCAAGGAGGGGCACAGTAGAAATAAAATAAAACGAGAAAAACCATATAGACTGTCCTTCAATCCCTATGACGTTACGTTTCTCATTTCTGTGGTTTTCAGAGATGAGATTCAGGGTTGAGATTCAGGGTTGAGATTCAGGGTTGAGATTCAGGGGTGAGATTCAGGGGTGAGATTCAGGGTTGAGATTCATGGTTGAGATTCAGGGTTGAGATTCAGGGTTGAGATTCAGGGGTGAGATTCAGGGTTGAGATTCAGGGGTGAGATTCATGATTGAGATTCAGGGTTGAGATTCAGGGTGAGATTCAGGGTTGAGATTCAGGGGTGAGATTCAGGGTTGAGAGACAGGGTTGAGATTCAGGGGTGAGATTCAGGGGTGAGATTCAGGGTTGAGATTCAGGGGTGAGATTCATGATTGAGATTCAGGGTTGAGATTCTTGGAGGCAGTGAATTCTTCTTTAGGGATCAGATTTTGCATGTAAATGGTTGCACCAGCATGAACTCCACAACAAGACGATGTATTTGAGGTCTGTATCGGTTCCAAGTAGTTTGTCATGCGGAAACACTTCTGCATTTTCATATTTTGTCATTACAGTTTTGAGAGTGAGGCAGCCTTTTTTGGATATGAGCTGTGGTATGTTTGCATCATCCACATCACGTGTAGTAATGACTTTCTATATTCACACGTTGCAGTAACAGTCCACGATCACACGTTGCAGTAACAGTCCACAATCACACGTTGCAGTAACAGTCCACGATCACACGTTGTAGTAACAGTCCACGATCACATATTGCAGTAACAGTCCACAATCACACGTTTGAAGTAACAGTCCACGATCACACGTTTGGAGTAACAGTCCACGATCACATGTTGTAGTAACACTCCACAATCACATATTGCAGTAAAAGTCCACAATCACACGTTACAGTAACACTCCATAATCATATATTGCAGTAACACTCCACAATCACATATTGGAGTAACACTCCACAATCACATGTTATAGAGATACTGAGTCCTATTTTGTGTAGGTATGCTCTGACACTGAAGTGACATGTGCTGCCTTAATTCATGTCTGCTGAGCTTGTTCTACTCTCATGTTCTAACCGAATCTATGTATTTTTCTTACAGTTCTCTCTCTATCTCTAGGTTGTTTCAGGGGTGTCTATTGTCCTTTCGTCGAGCCGAAGACGGCACATAGGGCAGAACCACAATCTCAAAAACAGAAACCTTGCGTGCCAAAGTGGCACATATTGCAGAGATCACTGCTCTAAAATATATGGGGCTGTTTCCATAACAATACTTTTTACAATGACAGCTTGTCAAGCCATCGATCAACCTCCTTAGTCGCCTCTTACGATATGCCTGGAAGGTCACAGTGTCACTATTCTTTAGTGGGTGTACTAGAGAATAGATACTTCAGACCAGTGCAGTCACCACGAGGCTTCGGGTTAGTGTTTTTACTTCCACTGTAGGAACAATTCAAGAAAGTGTCGAATACGAAATAAAAGTAATGGTTTAGACACCTCCCTCTGAGAATGAAACCAAACCAACATGATGCACGAGGATACTACATGAAGATATCACGCTACAAAAGCGAAAGGACAACCGAGCAAAGGTGGGTCGACGCAAAAAAAAAGTAAAATACCCCGGTCACGCCAAGTGGCGTATAGGGTAGAGAAATATGGTGTTAGCGACCCTATATTTTACAGACCTTCGGCACATGATTTTTGGGGTAATGTGGTCGGTATTACGCCCGTGCTGCTTTACTTTCCCAGAAAAAAAATCCGGTACCCATTTAAGGCTGGGTGAACCCGGAAGCCGTCGATTGGGTTCGAACCCTACCCCGTGTCCTTTGTAGTCCAGTTCACTAACCACTGAGCTATCGCGGCTCTTGGGTGGACGCAAAGCAAACTTGAAATATTAACCCAAGCAATACAGACAGAGAGTGATCATATACCATACACATAATAATGATATGATGTATCATCTCTTCTCAGTAATACCCTACGCTACAAGAAATTTCATCATCATCGAGTGCCGTCCCCGCAACGAAGGTTGGCTACCATGGAGCGCCATTCTGCTATGTCTCTTGCTTTGATCGTGCAGGTTGTCATAGGCTGATTTGTCCATCTTTTGATGTTTCTCGTCCATGTTAGTCTTGGTCTGCCTCTGCCTCTTTTACCTTGTATTTTCCCCTCCAGGATTACTTTTAGTAGGCTGTTGTGTCTTTTAACATGGCCCAAAATCGCACGTGTCTTGTATGAATTGTGCTTAGTAGTTCTCTTTTCGTTTTTAGTTGATTTAAGACTTCGTCGTTTGTTTTCTTTTCTTTCCATCCAATTCTACCTATTCTTCTATATATCCACATTTCAAAGGCTTCAATTCTCTGTTCTGTTTCCTTGTCTAATGTCCATGTTTCTGCACCATATAGGAATATTGAGAAGATGTAACAATTTGCTATTCTTAGTTTTAGCACTGGTGTTATTTGTTATTGAGTTATTTGCGGGTCATCATCATTGCACTCCGAACATGTCCATAGGTGCTCAGATCCCCTCCTCAGCAATTCCCTCAGTATCCAGCGACTGACGACTCCAGTTCTATGTTGGTTGATAAGTCTTCTTACACGGCCACCAAGTTTCTCATTTCTGGCCGTGCCCATCTTAACTCCCATTTCCATCATCCGAAGAAGCGACGTTGATCTGTGTTTGTCGAAGTCCTGTGCTCTTCCCACATCTCGGAGTGCATTGATGATGTCCACCCGTCCATCGGTTGCCCGTCCTCAACGACAGCGCAGCTAGCCAACCTGTCCGCTCTCTCATTTCCCCGTACTCCCGCATGTCCAGGGACATAGACAAAGGTGACCTTACGTATTTTGGATTTCTGCAACGACTCTACCCATTGCATGCGTACAAAGCCCGCCTCCACTTTTTTTATCATGCTCATCGAATCACTCAGTATACATGCGTGGATGTAGTCTTGTGACTCTAACCATTTGAATGCCTTGGTAGACAAAACTATATGGGCCACTGCAAGAATTACAAAACAGTAAAATTCATACAGAAAACGACATTGCTGATATAGACAATACTTCGAGCGAACGAAAGATAGAATGCCTTGGTCACTGCCATCACCTCCATTGTCATGCTACTCGTGGTCATGACGTATGCACTACTGTCTTCCTTGGCTATTCTGCCTGCCGAACGTGCTGTAAATGCCCATGCACTTTTTTCGTGTCGTCTTACAGATCCGTCTGTATAGATGACTGCATCTTTCTCATCGGTGTTATCGCAGATGAGACCGTTGACCTCAGCATTAACCACGACTGGGTTTCTGTACCCTACTTTCCTGTCGAGTGTGACAATACATGAGAAAGTCCCCTTGAATGACGTAGGCACCGGTATCCACTCCTCACCAACGCTGAGATTGGTAAGCCCACATACCTGTTTGATGACATCTTCTGCTCGGCCCACCCATGATTTGCCTCTTTTAGCCTGGTACCTTTCTCTGTGTTGAGCACGTGGTGCAATGGATGCTCTGTATCTGTACTAATCTTCAGGTATGCTCGTGCTCTCCAGATCTTGATTCTGTCATCCATGGTTGGAAAGTCAAGAAGATACCTCATTGCCACACAGGGAGTGTCCCTCGTACATCCCAGGATAATGCGCATGGCTTCATTTTGTATTTTCTTGGTGTTATTTGTTTTGATGTTAATATATTTTTCATGGCATTAAAATTACTTTTTGCCATTTCTATTCTTTTATTTATTTCAGTTGTACATTTTCCATCACTGGTTATTGTATGTCCAAGGTAGTTGTAGTTCTGAACTGTCTCCAGGTCTATTCCTTCGATTTTGATATCAATTTGTGGTTTTGAGTATTTCTTTGCTTATGATCATAGTTTTAGTCTTTTTGATATTCATATCTAAGCCATATTTTTTGCTTGTCATGTTTATTTCATTAAGTAATTATTGTAGATCTTTAGGATTTTCTGCTAGTAGTACAGTATCGTCAGCATATCTTAGGTTATTGATTATCTTTCCATTAATTTGTAGGCCTGGCATCTCTATGACGTTTTTGAAGATTTGCTCAGTGTATAGATTATAATAATAGATTGAACAAGCTTGGTTATAGGATGCATCCCTGTCTTACTCCTCTTTATATATCAATGGGTGTAGAGTTCTCTTTGTTATATTTTATTATTGCTGTTTTCTCCCAGTATAGATTACATATTAGTCGTATGTCCATGTCATCTAGATATATCTCTTTTAGGAAAGAAATATAAAGCAGAATATTAACACAGGTAAACATTAGGTAATCTACTTGGAGAGAATTCAGTATATGAAGCCATATTTATGAAAATGTAATTTATAATATTGGCCTATACTATGAATGTAGAACAAAATAACGTTAATTATGTTACTAAAATGTTGAGGGATGAGATTCTATACTACGGCCTTTTCTTTCAATTTTGCAACTGATGCAGTTAGTGTAAGGAGAACTCCCTGACAAATTATTAATATAAATTTGTTATTCACCTACATCAACATTTTTTAATAAAATGATTAGAAAAATAGTTTTAAATAATTATAAACTTAAAAAAATAATAGATAAATCTAACATGTTATAAAAATATTTTGAAAATGAATGTCTAAAATATCCGACAAGAAATACTCATTGCGTATCACGTGGTCAGTCCCTCCACACATTTGGGTGATCACCATTAGTCCATCTTACCCTTTTTTTTGATAAGAGTTTCATCACGGCTTCGTAATATGCCTAATGGTTCAAATCACAATGGTCCTGGTCTAGAACAGCAGGTAACATTGTTTGTATTTACAAAAATCACATTTTATCATTTTCAGCTGCAGAAAAGGCTGATTTGTGTTAAAAGATTCGCAGGAAAGGCAGTCCTTGAAAAATTCAAGATGGCGATGGATCATTCATTGTGATCATGCTGTGGCTGGTCGGACGAGAACATTGCTGAAACTGTTTATGAAGAAATATTCTATCACAGTTGTTCCTTTTTTAAATTCCATTTTAAAGTAATTGTGTCAGTTACTGAAGCGCTTGCTTCTTGATTTCAAATAAAAGTTTGGTTACTTTCATTCAACGTTTTAATTTAATAATATATAATATATAATAATAAGTAAAGTAATTTAATTTGAACATTTTAAAAAAAAAAAGTATGATCATCCTTCCATGATTCAATGTCTTTTCTGTTTGACTCTCTGTCTTCTAATTCTTTATCTATCACAGGTAAAGAAAACTTGGTTTCAAATAATTGTGTATTTTTTTACTTTTGCCCCTCAAGAGTAAGAGTGTAAGAAGATATGCTTTTTTTACTTTTACTACTTTTATTTTTTAACTTTCACTACTTTCAGAAATTGTTGATTTATAAAAATTTATTGTATTGTACTAAATTTAACTGCAGTTAATTTTGACAAATGAGATTTTTTGGGACATGTTTAAAAGACTACACAGCAGCTGCAGCCTACTAAAAAAAAGTAATCTTGGAAGGGAAAATGCAATGTAAAAGAGGCAGACCAACCAAGACTAACATCAACTAACATGATGGTAACATCAAAAGATGGACAAGTCACTGACAAACCTGCATGACTATCAAAGCAAGGGACTGAGTAAAATATTGCTCTCCATGGTAGCCAACCTTTGATACTGAGACGACACTTAATGATCACGATGATTAAATTTAACCCTATTGTTACTGTAGTTGTAGTGTACTTTATGCAAAATTATTAATAAATTATTAATAATAATAACAATCATATTTAACTATTTCTGAATGAAATCATAACATAAATGATTAAAATAGCAAGAAAATCTCTGAAAATTAAAATGATGAAGCTCATGAAATTACATTTATTTATTTATTATTTTTATATATAAAAATTATATTATGTAGACAATTTAAAAAAAAAAATTATCGCCTCATTAATCTTGTGATATTTTCAGAAAAATGCACTAAAAAAATAAAATTTATTGCCTTTCTGATGTTACAAATATCTTTTGAAAAGTGAAGAAAGACCAGGATTTTAACCTTTCACAGCTACTGAAAGTTGCTGATCTATTGTTTATCTTTATAGCGACTTTGATTTCCATTGTACTGGTAGCTTCCAGATGCGACAGAAAGCCAAATTACATTTTTTCCTATAATTCTTTCATTTCTGGGTACTCCTCTTAACGCATTTTCCTGAAGAAATCACATTATTATTGTTATTTATCTTGAACACACAATAACCAGTGATGGAAAATGTAAAACTGAAATAAACAAAAGTCAAAATCAAAAGATTAGTAGTAGGAATGGCAAAAAGTAATTTTAATGCCTTGAAAAATATACTAACATCAAAACAACACCAGGAGTGAATGTTATATCTTTTTAACACTCCTGTATGGTGCAATAACAAAACATGGACATTAGAATGATTAGACAAGAAAACATTGCCGAAAATTTAAGTCTTTGAACAGTGGATTTATAGAATAGGAAGAATTGGATGGATAGAAAAGAACAAAATATGAAGTCTTAAAACAACTAAAAATGAATAGAGAGCTACTAAACAGGACAAATAAGATTTCTGGGCCATGTTAAAAGACACAAAAGCCTACTAAAAGTATTCTTAGAAGGAAAAATACAAGGTAAAAGAGTCAGCGGCAGATCAAGACTAAAATGAATGGGGAGCATCGAAGATTGACAAGTCAGCTTATGACAATCTCGCATCATCAAAGCAAGAGAAAGAGCAGAATGGATATATGAATCATATGCGATTTAATGCGATAATTGTGATTTTTTAAAAAAGCAATTCCCCCCCCCCCCCCCCCCCCCCGATTAAAATAGTTAAAATGTGGTCAATCTTGATCAAACATATTTTAAAAATTAAGCCCTCATTTATATATAATTGTTTAAATTTATGAAAGCGATATATGACAGGTGCTCGCCAACAAAAATTGCAGAGCCCAAGTGCTTAAGAAATTATCTTTTGCACCATACTTGATTCCTGTCGCTGCTGACAGCTCTGCTTTTATAAATATTTGTGTAATTCATTTACTGATGAACCTTAATTAAAACATTTTTAAATTCAGCACTCAATTATAGATAAATGTGCAAATTTTGAAAGTGATCTGTAAATGCAGACTCAGCTAAAAATAATAAATGCAAGGGACTGTCTCCTCTAAAAACCGTGTGCGATCTTCCATGGCCCATTGGTATTGGGCCCCAGTGAGTTTGCACTATATTCCCCTAATCACTTTAAAGAACAATTATTTCACTTAAAAATTAAATAACTTTTTTTAGAGACTTTAATAAATTGGATCCGGTAACTTCCTGGAGCAATGAAAAGCCATATTCAATTTTTTTTTTTTTCTACAATACCACCATTTTCGGAAATTGGTCGAAATTGGCTACGGGACATGCACTTTAACGCATTTTCCCGAGATGTCACATGACTTGTGTTACTATTTATATATGTTAGGTGAAAGGTTAGGAAATACCCTTTCCTGTGAAAGAGTTATTGGAATACTCTTAGCCGTTTTCAAGATATTCATGATTGAATGCATTATTTGTACATTTTTACTAACTTTCTCCATATTACAACAGTAAATTTATTGGTCAGTAATGACAAAACACAGATTTTTAAATTCAGCACCCAACAGAGTCAAAAGACAACCGACACAACCCACACATAACTTGTATATAAAGACAATCAACACAACCCACACATAATTTGTATATAAAGACAACCAACACAACCCACACATAATTTGTATATAAAGACAACCAACATAACCCACACATAATTTGTATATAATGACAACCCACACATAATTTGTATATAAAGACAACCATTATGGACCACACCATATCAGTTGTGCTGAAGGTACAACCCATCAGCAATCAATAATAAAGAAACTAGACAGTATAACACAACACAGAATGTCAGTTTTTAGAAACATAGTAAATGGAAGAGACTAATAAGCACTTCAAAGAACACCTGGTTACAGAAATTGATAACCTGGAGCCAAGATCTCCAACCAGTGATTACTTGCTTGTAAGAAACTCCCAACTTCTTGGCTGCAACTTTTACCATGAACACTTCTTTCTTTACTCATTTGCCTTTCAGTGTCAAGGGCAGATATAATTTGCGGCATTTTGCTGTTCTGTTTGCCTCTCCAGCTGTTATGTTTCCTAGTGTTTCTAATATTCCACTAACCCTAAGTTACGATCTATCTATTGACCTTTTGAGCCGTAACCGGCCCATAGGGCGTAGACCAAGATACACCTTCTCCTATATGAATTTTTGTTCTAGCAGTTTTCTTTTAAAGATATTTTATTAAATCTCGCCATCTGTCTCTGTTCTGTGCAAGCAGTTCTATCTCATTGAGGGAGCCGATTCCTGCTGCTCTTGCCTCTCTCATCAATGTTCTTCTCAGTGTCTCCCTGGGTCTTCCTCTTTTTCTTTTACCTGTTGTTTCCCATATGAGGGCTTGCTTTGCTATTCGATTATTATCTCTTCTCATCACATGTCCAACGTATGACCATCGTCTTTTCTTTATTACTGAAGATATTAGTGGTTGATTGGCGATTTCTCTAATTTCCTCGTTTATTTTGAATTCGTTCCATTCTATACCAAGTATTTTCCTTAGACATTTATTTTCGAATGCGTTCAACTTTGTTTCTATATCTCTTGTTGTTTTCCAGCTTTCACACGCATACGTAAGGGTTGATAGTACATTTGATTTGAATAGCCTAAGTTTTGTGTTTGTGCTAATGAGTTTTGATTTCCACAACTTTTCAAGGCTTCTGAAAGACATTGCTGCTTTAGCCAGTCTGATTCTAATTTCTTTGCTCGTATCCCCTTCTCGATCAATGTGACTTCCAAGATAGATAAAGTGATCGATCTCTTCTACTGGTTTGTTTTCCATGTATATTTTGTCACTTGTTGGAATTAAACTTTTCATGACTTTAGTCTTTTCATGATTGACCTCAAGCCCAATTTTGCTGGCTATTGATGATAGTTCATTTGTGTTTTCCTGCATCGTTTTTATCTGACTGCTGATGAGAACTATGTCATCAGCAAAGTCGAGGTCCTCCAAATGGTCTCCTTGTATCCATTCGATGCCTTTATTACCAGTGCAGCATTTCTTCATTATGAAGTCCATAACAATTCCAAATAACAAGGGCGATAAAATACATCCTTGTTTAACCCCAGTTTCTATTGGGAAACATTCGCTCAGTCCTTCCTCTGTTCGAACTGCACATGTGTAACCATCATACATGTCTTTGATAATATTTATGATTTTTGATGGTAAACCATATTGCTTCAGAATTTTCCACAAAGAATCTCTATGAATACTATCAAATGCTTTTTTGAAGTCGATGAAGTTAAGTACAAAAGGTTTTTGCTTTTCAATATGTTCCTCCAATATAAGTCGTAGAGTGAAAATGTGGTCAAGACAGCTTCTCCCTTTTCTAAACCCAGCCTGTTCTTCACGCATTACTGTATCTATTGAATCCTTTATTCTATTTAGGATGATTTTACAGAATAACTTTGAGGCAACTGACAAAAGTGTCACGCCTCTCCAGTTGTTACAATCTCTAAGATTGCCCTTTTTTGGGATCTTAACAATGATTCCTTTTTTCCATTTATGAGGCGTCTTCTCTGTTTTCCAAATGATGTTGAACATTTTTTGGAGATGTATTAAATTATGGCTATCAATTGCCTTGAGGATCTCAGCTGTTAACTTATCCTCTCCAGCAGCCTTGTTATTGGTCATTAGCTTTAAGGTGGTTTCTATTTCACTCAAGGTGAAGTCATCTAAATTTACATCTAATTCTGCTGCTGGTGTTTCAGCTTCAAAATCTATTAAACTGTGAGGTAGTGGACGGTTAAGAATTTCTTTGAAGTGTTCTGCCCAACGGGCTTTTATGTCTGCGCTTGTTGTTAGCATTAATCCAGATTTGTCTAGAATTGGTGTTCCACTGGATGTATAGGTGTTTGTCAGCATCTTTTGTACAGTATAGAGAGTTCTGCTGTCTCCTGTAATTGCAGCTGTCTCTGCTTTCTCTGCCAAGTTGTCTATATAAGCTCTTGTATCTCTTCTTGCCGAACTTTTCACTTTGTTGTCTAATTCTTTGTATGTTGCTTTTGCCAGAACCTTTCCAAGATCTGTCTTTACATTAGTCACGGCTCTCTTTGCTTCTCTTCTTTCTTTGATGTATTTCCATGTGGTGTCTGAGATCCAAGCTCGTTTTTCCATTTTCTTCAGTCCGGCACTTGCTTCTGCTAATGTCATTAGTATTTTGCTCTGTGAGTCCCACATTTCATTGATATCTAAGTCTATTTCACCGAGTGCTGAATAACAATTACTTAGCTCTATGTTAAACTTTTCCTTTATGGCTTCATCTTTCAGTTTATGACTATCAATTTTATGTGTAATTGACCTCTTCTGTTGGTTTCTAAATTTTAATCTTATTTTCCCAATGCACAAGTTGTGGTCACTATTAACATCAGCACCTCTGTAAGCTCTTACATCTATTAATGATGATCTGAATTGTTGTTTAATACATAGGTGGTCAATTTGATTTGAGGTTCTATCATCAGGAGATATCCATGTTGTTTTGTGAATATTTTTGTGTGGAAATAATGTCCCACCTATAACTAAATTTTCTATTAAACATAATTCTATTAATCTTTCTCCATTCTGACTTGTTGTATTACAGCCTTCTCTCCCCATCACATGTTCCACTCCTGCGTTATCTTGTCCTACTTTGGCGTTGAAGTCTCCCATTACAATTAAAAGATCGTGTTTTGGTATTTTGTTTATAAGTTGTTGCAGTTGGTTATAAAAAACGTCCTTAACTTCATCATCAGCTTCGTTAGTAGGCGCATAACATTGAATAATTGAAAGTCTTCCATGTTTTGTTTTGTATCGTGTTCGTATCAGATGGCTGTTTACCGGTTCCCATTCTAATAAACTTCTTGCAGCTTTGTCTGTCATCATTATGCCTACTCCTTCACGGTGTTTTCCATCTTCCCTTCCAGAAAAAACTACTATTTTATTATCAATAGATCTCCTACCTGTTCCAAGCCAGCGCATTTCGCTTAATCCTAAAATATCTAGATCGTATCTGTCCATCTCGCTCGCGACCGATGTAAGTTACGATACTGTAGTAAAAATTAATCTCCTCTCCCCACCCATTCTTGCTGTGACCAGGGAAATTTCCTCAGCTGTCGGCCAACATCAAACAACCCCTTTGTAACTTGGGAAACTCAACGAATAACACTTTGAGGTAACCGAACATACTGACGAGCTTGGGGCACCCGTTCTGGTAGACATTGTAACACGTTAGACCGACCCCAGGTGGCCACATTCGAGTCATAAATCAACCTAAGACTGGAAATTTGAGTTCCCTGTGTCCTAATGTAAACACACAGCTGTGTGCCAAAAAGTTCAAAGAACACACTATTTTGAGAGCACATAATGATGCAATTAAGTGGTAATAATATTTACTATGGTATTGTAAATATATCCACCAGATAAGTATCGTAATCTATGGTTGATCCCTCTTTCTCATGGTTGGCCCTTAGGTCTGGTGGTCTCTCACTGTTTATTGAAGGCTAGTTGTGTCGTGTTTTGATCTATTTGTGTTATCACATCCTCAACCATCTTATTTGTTATTTCTTTATGTACTCTATAGCAATTTTCCTAGCTTTTTTTCTCAGTTCTTCATTTCTGATCTTGTCTCTCAGGCTGTTTCCAGAACTCATTTAATCTCAGTAGTGGTTAATTTTCTTATTGTTCTTGCATCTAGGGTCCAGGTCTAGATTTGGTATCACAATACTGGAATGAAGATTGTATTGAAGTGTGCCGCTTTTGCCTCCAGAGTCATTTCTTTGTTTGAACACTTAGGTGTCATACTATTCCCTCTTTATTCCTCAGTTTGCTGGTCTGGACTTGAATGGCGCTGGACGCAACTTTGATGGGCAACAAGGTTATGGTAATATCTGTCCACATTGAATATTTTAACAGTTTACAGTTTGGTTTAACCACTTAACGAATTTACCAAAGCTGTTAACTTTGATGCCTAAAATAAGGATAACAAATATATATATATATAAATCAAGTTGTTAAAATTTGTAACTCATTTTGTATAACTTGAAGGATATTGTTTCTTAATATAGAAATGTTTCTTATAACCTTTATCATGATTTATTATGTCAGCATAAGACTTAAGCTGATTGGCCAGGTATTGCCTTTTGTCTTGAACTAACAAGTCCTATACGTGATGAAGACAAAATGTCTGATTGTTATGGTGTTTGTTTAGTTGCACATAGTTTTATATTTCAAAATGCTGCAGTCTATTATTGCCTATTCTGGAACAAGAAGAAATAAGTTTGTTAAGTGGTTAATAATTCAAGCTGATATTACTTATAATTCAATTTTTTTAAAATTGAAAGGCATTTGTATTAAATTTCTGATTGTTTAGAGTTCTCTTCTTCACTTTTTTGAACAGTGTTGTGGAGGTTAGTGTTGTGTTAGTATCAGGCAACTTAACACTGAGGGTTTAATGCAGACATTATCATTAATTTGATGTTAGGTTGCCCCATGTTTTTAAATACTTCAGCTTTTAAATATTTTAACTCACGAGCAGGTGGTGGTCGCTATGTTCCTCCACATCTTCGTGGAGGTGGTATGCCAAATCTGAGCCAGCCCCCTCCAGGGCATCCTATTGCACCACTGCCCCCACAAGGTAATTGGGGAAATTATGGGGGCCGGGGACCACCACCTCAAGATGGTGGACGGTGGTCGGGTGAGTTTTTCTGAAAAAATTTATATTTTTTCTGAAAAATCCATCATATACTTAAATATCTTGTTATCTCAAATATATAAATGTGTGTCTGTGTGTGGCATACTGGAGATGCTATCCAAAGTTTCTCATGACTCCCTGTATTTAAATGATAGCTTATTTGATTTAAAGCATTTGTGAATATTTAGATCTTCTATTAAACTAAAACACTGCAGTTTTATTTCAATTCTTGGACATGTCATCAATCATGTTTCTGTTCAACAATGACCCTCTGTGCTGCTATTTATTCAGTTGAAGGTGTCTTGTTTGAATATTTGATGGTATCATTACAGATTAGGTGTTTCAAGATGTCATCATTAGCTTTTGGCAATTAGCAGTGAAGTTGATCATAATCAGCATTATTAAAGTCATCATTTAGTTTGGAGATGGGCTCTACAGGGTGTTAGAAAGCATAGGCTGCCCACCTAAGTTACTTCAGCAGCTTATGTCCTTTCATGAAAACATGAATGCCAAAATCCACTTTGATGGGGAGTTCATCAGAGAGTTTTAAATTCAACAACGGAGTGAAACAGGGATATGTCCTCGCCCTACTCTTTTTGACATATTTTTTGCTACCCTAAATTATGCCTTCGAAAACAGCTCAGGAGATATTTACATTCGCACAAGATCACATGGCTCGCTGTTCAACTTAGCACGACTAAGAACAAAAACAAATGTTGCCCTAGTTAAGAACTTTTATTTGCTGACGATGCAGTTCTAGTCGCTCATAGTAAAGCCACCCTACAATCGCTGATCAACAACCTGGACAAAGCTTGCGACCTTTTTCACTGTCAATTAGTGTTCAGAAAACAGTAATACTAAGTCAAGGTGACATCAAACTCACATCACTTTAAAAGATTGTCCACTAGGATCACGTCAGAAATTCACGTATCTTGGATCCACAATTACGCAAACCACTTCTCTTGATAATGAAATAAACAGCCGAATTGGTAAGGTAGCTACGACTTTCGGCAAACTCACAGAAAGAGCCTGGAACAACACAAAACTAACACTGAAAACCAAACTCTTAATATATCAAACTTGTGTGCTTAGCACACTATTATGTGGGTCTGAAACCTGGACAGCATTCTCAAATCACAAAAAAAGACTAAATGTCTTCCACATGAGATGAATAATACATATCTAATGGCAGGACAAAATAACTAATTTAACAGTCCTGCAGTGTACTAAGACCCCAACAATAATTTTGCTGCTCAGAAGTTGAAGACTAAGATGGCTGGGACACGTCCAGCAAATGGAAAAAAACACATCCCCAAGCAAATACTATATGGTGAACTAATACACGGAAAAAGACAAATTGGCAGACCTGAACTACGATATAGAGATATCTGTAAATCATCTCTGAATGACTTCTCCATCTGTGAAAATGACTGGGAGGGAACATCTGGCTAGTGATCGTTCATCATGGAGAGCATGTATAAAGGAATGATATAACATTAGAGACTCTGCTAAGGCAAAACTTAGAAAAGACTCATGAAAAAGGATGGAAAACCCTGTGGATCAGTGGGCCTGACTTGTTCTTTCTGTGGCTGTGTGTATTTGTCAAAGGTTGGTAGAATTAGCCACGAGAGAAGCTGTTAGACAAAAACAAAACCTAAAAAAACATTCACAATAGCCTCCACTAGACCGTTTGACAAGACGAAAAGGGCCATACATTTACTTTGGGTGAATGAAAGCAGGCAATATCAATATATATATAACCATGCAGTTATGTAATAGTGACCTTCTGGGAGTTTATACAGAACTTTGCAAGATGAGGCCGTCTGATCATCAGAAAGGACCAAACACCCCTCCCCTCCCCTCCCCTCCTTTAATTGAGCAAGTGTTTCAGCCCTTTAGCTTCATGACACTCTAGGAGAGGTGGGGCCTGCCCATGACTCCCAGACATCGACCTCCTACTGCATTGAACCTAAAAACTGAAACTGTGGCCAGTGAATTACTCCAGCATTCTGAATGTCAATGGATAAGGGAGGAATGGCTTCAAAATAGAGAGGACCTGTCAACCAACACCGAACTTCTACAATTAGTCACTGATAAACATTGTGAGATCATCGGAGCACCTATGGATGTGCGCTGTAATGATGATCCTAATTTAACATAACCTGAAGACGCACACTATATTTTGGCATATAACTAAACTTATGCTTTGTAGCACATTTGATCAAATCTACTCTCGATACCAGGTTTTGCGTGACTATCTTATCTTTAATCTACTGCTTTGTTGTCCTCCTCGAGGTGGTAGCTGTCTAAAATACTTTGTACTCTGCGTGCCATTCTTATATACTCACAGGACTAACTCTCCTGTGAAACTAATCATCTTTTTGTAGAGTAACTCTGCACGGTGGGTTGGGTCAGCTACTAATAACAGGTGATAATGTTATGTCAGGCTGAGACCCCCATACCTCTGAACTGTCGGTACTACAAACGTGGGGTGTGGCGCAGGTGCAGTCAGTGATGTAGCTATAGCGTATCTTTTATTGGGGTCTTAAGTGGACTGTGATATGGAAACTGACATCTCTCTATCAGGGTGGGTTTGAAATAAGTCAATGTCACTTAACAAGGACATGGGTAATATCAAATCTTAATGAACTCACAAATGTATTCAAAACTTGTCATGTTGGGCTTGAGGTAAAATGTAATGCAGTTGTTGTTCAACTTGCATGAGAGCTGTTTGTTTCAAATGGGGAACAGTCTGGCAACTTCTGGATAGCATTTCTTATGTGTGTGTATGTGAAAATACACAGGGGTAGACATATCATAATGTTCAGTAGTCGGCCTTTTCTAATCTAAGCAGCACTTAATATTTATAAAGGTTTCAAGGCCAGTTGTTTTTGGCTGTATATGAAGTATTTTCAGATTATATAATGACCAAATAAGTACTTGTCTACCTCAGTGTACGTGCAGACATTTATTTCATATCAGTGGACATGCGTTTGTATGTTTTTGTATATTTATATATGTGAAGTCTGAATGTGGTGAATGAATACGATGCATCAAAATGCGTCTGGTATACAGTTATAATAGTGTCAGTTATAATAGTGTGTTTTTTTTCATGTATATTTGAAAGTTAAAATTAACTATTTTATATAACAGATGTTAATGTGTGTTTGGATATGATTTGGCATTGACTTTTTGACATTTTGTCTCAACTTTAATATATTTCTTTGTGGGTTTTGTTGCTATGTTCTCTTACAAGTTATGTGCACATTTTGTTTCTGTACAAGTTTAAAAAGAATGTTTTTACCTTCAATGTAGCCAAATTGTCAATTCTTTCAAATAATATATTTGAGTTATGGTTATAGAAGGCCCCGGTATCACTGCAAACGAATTAAAATCCATAATTGCTTAACCGCCCATGACAGTTGAATCATCCGAATTACTATCTCATCTCCAAAATAAAGAAAATAAATTGGAATTAACATTAGCTTCAATTATCAAACAATCTCTGCATGTAACACATTTAGCATCTATTACTGTGACCAACTTTCATCATTATAATCCTAGCATAACCTTTTTGTCAATCGTTGACATGTCATGTTATTCCTCACTGAAACCCTGAACTGGACTACAAAGGACAAGAGGTCAGGTTCGATCCTGATAAACGGCTTCTGGGTTCACTGCAACATATTTGAGTGAGAGCTGGTAGTCAGTAAGCAGACAATAGTGCAGCAGTCATCAGTCTATACAACATAGCAATGAATAAAATATTACATTTTAGTACAACAGTAACAGAATATAAATACAAAAAATGCTTATATGTTAAAGCATGCCAGTCCTGAATAATATGGCAGAGTTTGAAATGAACCAGTAAATGTCCCATAAATGTAAGAGTGTGATTATACGTTCTTTTACACATGGACATAGCAACAAAAGATGCACAAGTATTTAGAGCACAAGGATGGTAGAGCATATTGGGGGGAGGCGCATAAGTATTGAGGTAACTTATACAAAACCACCCCTCACACACATATTTTTAGAACCGTGTCACCTGTGTTTAGGCCCTCCCATTAGCTGGTCAACTACACGAGGTATCCTGCGCTAACTAGCCTTTGTTCATTTTCCTTCTGGCTACAGCGCAATACACAGAGAAGACATTTTAATTTTTATTTCTCATGAAATTTTTTTTTTTCAGATACTTCATTATTAGTTAGCTATGTAGGGCTAATTTTATTGACTCACATATCTGTGTGTGTGTGTGTTTGTTGGTTGGTTATTTGGTTATGGAAGGCCCGGTATCACTGCAAACGAATTAAAATCCATAATTGCTCAACCGCCCGTGCCAGCGCAATCATCCAAATTAATATCTCATCTCCCAAACAAAGAAAGGTAACTGTAGTCCCCATCGTAGTAGTCTCAGCACACGCCAAAACACATAAGGCAAAACCGCACAGAAAATGAACACAGCCAACTGTTCCCTGTCATACGATATCATCATTCATCGTAAACAATTGGAACATCGAAACATGATCAAAACAGATGAGACACAGCTCACGGTGTGCACAGAGCACTTAACTCAGTAGCTCCTGCAACAAGCCAGACTTGGAATATGAGGAAACACTTTTCATGCATAGCCTTCAATGGTTCCCGCCGCCTATCCACAATATACGGGAAGTTCACGTCCTCTTGAAAATGATGATCGTCATACTTTAAAAAAAAAAATGTATAGCGCTTGATGATGTTAGGCCATCATTGTTGACTCCAATTCCAAACATTTAGACACACAGTTAGTCGTCAGATTATCCCTGTCGCACATCAAACAACAGACCGTAAGATTATCGTACGGCCGGTCTAGGGATGTATGATGAGCCATTACGATGACATAGCACACAAAAATGTACACACAATTTCACTCCCTTTAGATTCCTAATTAGTCTAGTGAAAGCAGCTTATGACGAACAAAACACTGTGCAAATTTCCTAAAGAGACAAAACTGTGGCTGACGAAGTACTTTACATTAAATAAGTAACATGGAAATAACTTGCGTCAAGGAATTCCAACAGCGGTCATGAACAGCACCAATGTGACGTGAAGCGCAGATCAAGTCTAAACGTTGGAAGGTCGCATTCACAACACTTCATTTGTCAAAAAACTTTGCTTTAGCGGCACAGATGTAATAAGTAGATCATCATTTATACTTTAACGCAGAAAAGTACAACGGAGAACCAAAATTAATCAGATTCCGAATGCACTTTCTGCAGCGATCGAGAGAACGTGACCTAGATCTACCATCTTTGCAATGGAAGTCCTGTTTGTTGTTCCTGCTGAAGGCCTATAAAGCTGAAACGTCATTTGAATTTGAGTCGTTCATTAATTACTTACAGCTTTAACCGTACTGTTTTTATCTATTTTTATAATTTCTCCTGTACAATCAACCTGACTGCAGCTTCACATTTTGATGCATTTCTATGCCTTGACCCTTAAAAGTAAAGAGCCACGTCATGCCAACTGGTGTATAGGGAATATGGTGTTAGTGACCATAATTTTTATAGACCTACGGCACATGATTGTTGGGGTAATGTGGTCTATACATAAGTACGTACGTATGCACGCACGCCTATCCCGCTTTACTTTCTCAGAAAAATTCCGGTACCCTATTAGGCTGGGTGAAACCGGAACCGTTGATCAGGATCGAACCCGATCTCTTGTCCTTTGTAGTCCAGTTCAGGGTTTCAGTAGATTGAGGAATAACATGACATGTCAACGATTGACAAGAAGGTTATGCAAGGACTATAATGGTGAAAGTTGGTCACAGTAATAGATGCTAAAGATGTGTTAGGTGCAGAGATTGTTTGATAGTTGAAGCTAATGTTAATTCCAATTGTTAATAATTTGTCTATTTGTGGTGTTTAACAGGATCTAAATGTATAGAGAGCAAAAGTTGTCTTCTGTTATTGTACCAACATTTGGAGTCAATCTTAATTTGATAAATCATGTGTTCATGTATATACTGTTTTGTGATAAACATATCATTCTTTTGGTTATACTAGAAGAGATTGCATGGTTCAAAAAATCACTGCAGCAAACATGACATTTACAGTTGCCTTCCATGACTGCTTGAACAGTTTCATAACCTGGTACAAATTATGTTTTCATTCAAGCAGGAAACGAACGAGGGGGTTATGACAGGGGGAGTAGCTATAGTGGAGACAGAGGAGGCAGCTACAATGACAGGGGAAACTTTTCAAATGACAGAGGTGGAGGGTACAATGATCGTGGAGGATACAGCAACCGTGGAGGCGGTGGTGGTGGAATGAGAAGTGGAGGGTAAGTCTTCTCTTCATCTTATCATCTCATGTATAGTCTCCATTATACTTTGTCAGTAACTATTTTACATATAGTAATCCATAGTTCCCTATGTTAATAACTGTCTTACATCAGGTGGTACCACAATTCTCTACCAACTTGTCTATAGTTTCCATTATACTTTGTTAATAACTGTCTTACATCAGGTGGTACCACAATTCTCTACCAACTTGTCTATAGTCTCCATTATACTTTGTCAATAACTGTCTTACATCAGGTGGTGCCACAATTCTCTAATAACTTGTCTATAGTCTCCATTATACTTTGTCAATAACTGTCTTACATCAGGTGGTGCCACAATTCTCTAATAACTTGTCTATAAAAAAGTAAAGTACCCCCCGTCACGCCAAGTGGCGTATAGGGAAATATGGTGTTAGTGACCCTATATTTTACAGACCTTCAGCACATGACTTTTGGGGTAATGTGGTCGGTATTACGCCCGTGCTGCTTTTACTTTCCCAGAAAAAATCTGGTACCCATTTAAGGCTGGGTGAACCCGGAGCCGTCGGTTGGGATCGAACCCTACCCCTTGTCCGTAGTAGTCCAGTTCACTAACCACTGAGCTATCGCGGCTCCCACTAATTTTTAGGGAATTAGTAAAACCCAGGTGTCCTCGCCAGGGTACGAACCCCGGCTGTTGCCGTGGTAAGCCAACCGCCTATCGATTGCGCTAACCGGACACCCAATAACTTGTCTATAGTTTCCATTATACTTTGTCAATAACTGTCTTACATCAGGTGGTACCACAATTTTCTGCCAACTTGTTTATAGTTTCCATTATACTTTGTCAATAACTGTCTTACATCAGGTGGTACCACAATTCTCTACCAACTTGTCTATAGTCTCCATTATACTTTGTCAATAACTGTCTTACATCAGGTGGTGCCACAATTCTCTAATAACTTGTCTATAGTCTCCATTATACTTTGTCAATAACTGTCTTACATCAGGTGGTGCCACAATTCTCTAATAACTTGTCTATAGTTTCCATTATACTTTGTCAATAACTGTCTTACATCAGGTGGTAGCACAATTCTCTAACTTGTTTGTACGCTAACCTCATCCCCCACTTCCCATTTGGTGTCCATAAAACAGCAGGTCTAGTGCCACTTTCTGTTCTCAAACCCATTACCATGATAAGGCAGCTTATTACTAGTTGGCTCTTGTGTTTCCTTCCATATATTGATGTATATGTGCAGCTCCCTTGTATCTTCATCCTTACAGCGCCGACAGACCTCATAAACTCCTAGTGTTTTTTTGCCATCTGTCTCTATTCTTGGCATGATGTTTCAATCTTATCTATAGAGTCTATGCCTGCCAACTTTCCTTCTCTTATAAGTGTTCTTTTTAGTGTCTCGCTAGGTCTTCCCCTTTTTTTCTGTATCCTGATATCTCCCATAGAAGAGCCCTTTTTAGAATACTCTACACGTCAATCTTCTCATCCTAATAGTAGTTGAGATTGTTGGTTGCATAGTCATTTCTCTTATCTCTATTTTAGTCTTGAATTCATTCTATTGTACATACAGTATTCTTGTTACGCATTTGTCTTCAAAAGTGTTTAGTTTCCTGGCATGATGATGTTTAATTTTAAACATCTACACCGTTTTATTGATTTTGAAATCCGGATCAGTATTTGTATTTGGAACAGTTGACTATATTACAAGGAAATGCAAGAACATTCTACCCACCAGTGGTTGGTTGCAACAAAACATGGTGAAAACATTTTGAATGAGCATTAGAGTGGTAGGGTTATGTTGTGTTGAAACAGGATTAGTGGTAGGTTATATTGGGTTGAAACAGCATTAGAGTGGTAGGTTATGCTGTGTTGAAACAGCATTTGAGTGGTAGGGTATGTTGTGTTGAAACAGGATTAGAGTGGTAGGTTATGCTGTGTTGAAACAGGATTAGAGTGGTAGGGTATGTTGTGTTGAAACAGCATTAGAGTGGTAGGTTATGTTGTGTTGAAACAGCATTAGAGTGGTAGGTTATATTGGGTTGAAACAGCTTTAGAGTGGTAGGTTATGTTGTGTTGAAACAGCATTTGAGTGGTAGGTTATGTTGTGTTGAAAAAGCATTAGAGTGGTAGGTTATGTTGTTTTGAAACAGGATTATAGTGGTAGGTTATGCTGTGTTGAAACAGCATTAGAGTGATAGGTTATGTTGTGTTGAAACAGGATTAGAGTGGTAAGTTATGTTGAACAAATGTAATGACTTTGTGTTGGCCATTTATATGACATATGCTTCTATTTTCTTTCATTTAACAAATGCAGCTATGATCGTGATAGTCGTGGTGGTGGACATGACAGCCGTGGGAGCTATGATGGTCGTGGAGGTGGACATGACAGTCGTGGAGGTTATGACGGCCGTGGTGGTGGAAATCAAGGCAGTTTTGGACGTGGTGGTGGCAGCAGTGGTGGTGGTTATCCACAACAGCAACAGCAGCAGCAGCATTACAATGACAGGTTTGTACTTCAACAGTGTTCCATCTCAGCAACTTAAAAAGTAAACATGATAATGGATTGAGCATTTGATGTTTATTTTCTTTGGTTTCTGCAGCTATACATGCAGGACTGTATAAAATGTTTATCTGTGCTTATCTCTCAACAGCTTACAGTCAGCTTATATGTTATCTAGTGATGGTTAGGTGTTCAACAAATATATATCAAACACCAGATCAGTTATATGGCATTATCATATTTGGTCCCCTTTAAGGACGCTTAGTGTTTGGTTGGGGAATGACACAGTTAAGTAGGGTAACAGGTGTTGTAACTTGTTGTGTTAATATTCCTTTCAGAACCAACCATAACTTCATCTGTTTTCCACTATTCACTTTTGACATTAAGTTCTAGAACTTCCAACTCAACCTGCAATCACTTGATTACTTGTAGCTGTCACTGATCTTCCAGATCATCCATTTGTTCATCTCATTAACCACCTTTTATGTGCTGTATGTACATCGTCAGTGATACATCAATATATGCATTAAATGATAGTCAGTTATACATTAATATTTTCATTTAAATGACTGTCAGTGATATATATCAATATTGCATTTAAATTAATATATTTTATACATAATTTACATTTAAATGGCTGTCTTCTTTCTTTTATCTTTTCACTGATAACTAAAAGGTGTCGTGGTTTATATCATTTGTCGTTCTTGAGCTGCTCGAATTGTCTGAAGTAGTGATTTTCCTTTGTTGTTACATGTCTCTGTCACTATTGACAATGGCTGTCAGCTATTGCAATTTGCATTTAACTCTACATTACGATACCATTGTAAAAATCAAAACAGAAATTCTCCAAAATGTAATAGTTTTCCATGTTCAAACACTACTCTACTCTCCACCCGCAAGTGTACTTTCCTAATTACTATTATCTGTGAACCCTGAGGGTGTAGGAATTTTTTCTTCTTTATTTTTTTAAACACGGTCCTCTTTTTTTTTTTTTTTGCTGTGACCAGGAAAATTTCCTTGGCCTTCGGCTAAGAAACAATTGTTTGTGACTTGTGAAACACAGCAAATAATGCTATGAGGCAGCCAAATATCTGATGAACTTAGGCAACTGTACCGATAGACATTGTAACATGTCCGGTCCGTATGGTCAATCTCAGGTTATAAATCTACCTGAGCCTAGAAATCCTAATCCACGTCTCTACTGTGGTAAACACAAAGTTTGTGTCAAAAGCTCAAAGAAAATACTAATTTTAGTGCTCCTTATATTACCATTAAGTGATAGTAATATGTGCTACGTAATGTAACGATTCACCTCACAGGTAGGTATTGTAATCTAGGGTTAAATGAACTCATCACTTTTCAACATATTCCTCCCCATGTTCTGTCTATGCTCAATAGTACTGTGATTTCATGGGTGGGAGAAATATTTTGGTTGAATGCATGACCATATGTTTGTTTCAATCTCATCATTTGTAGAAATTTCTTGCCATCAAGAGCTTTAGGGGGTCCAAAAATATGAATCACTTAGTGCAAGCTCAGGCTAATAAGTTGGATGTGGTGGACACTCAAAATGTAGATCTTTTCAAATGTTGAGCATATGTGTCTGTGATCTGTCATGATTGGCTGCCTTGGTATTCATCTAGCAGAGACTTGGTTAAGCACCTCGCTAATATGTGCTGAACCATCGCTAATTGCAACAATGCCAGCTGCAGTCACAGTTTGAGGCCAGCTCGAGTGAGCTCCATCATTTAAACGTGTCACATCACTTAACATTTTTGTTGCAACCCATATGCTTGTTGCAGTTAATAAATAATTCTTTCTGTACGGGCGTTTGCATGTTTTTGATGGACATTGACTATTTGTTACTCAAAAACGTATTATTACATGCTACTCCTCTTTAGAGCATGTAAGGGTGCAGCCATCTTTGTTATCTGTGGACAATACGTATTTGCTGGTGTAGCTGCACACACAAATTCTGTGTTTGGAGATGCAACACCTCAGTACCATAATGTTTCACAAAATGATTTAAATTAGTTATGGTCATATTAAGGTTATTTTTTGATTCCCCTTATATCATTGTTGGAATGGCTGGCAGTTATCTATCAATATTTGTTACAATTACATGGTAGTATTTTGTACTAGGAAATGTAACTAAGTCTGCCACAGGTAGCTATAGTAATTAAGGGTTAAATCTCACAAGTTGAAAGTGACATGAAGTTTATAAAAATGATACACTGTTAACAATCTACTCTGGTATCTGAAGATGTCAGTGGGTTTCCACCAGTGATTATAAGGCATGGTCTCTATCTTTATTTTGTATTGACTTGATATTGTATAAGAAACTAAAGTGTAACATTTATGTTTGCCTGTGAGTCTTTACCCACTTTCAAGTTATACCCTGGTCTTCTACTGTTGGAAGTGTTTATTTTAGCAACACTCTGGCCTTCTGCCTTTGAAAGTGTTTATATTAGCAATACTCTGGTCTTCTGTCATTGAAAGTGTTTATATTAGCAATACTCTGGTCTTCTACTGTTGGAAGTGTTTATATTAGCAACACTCTGGTCTTTTACTGTTGGAAGTGTTTATATTAGCAACACTCTGGTCTTCTACTGTTGGAAGTGTTTATATTAGCAGCACTCTGGTCTTCTACTGTTGGAAGTGTTTATATTAGCAACACTCTCGTCTTCTACCGTTGGAAGTGTTTATATTAGCAACAATCATGCCTTCTATTGTTGAAAGTGTTTATATTAACACTCGCCTTCAACTGTTGAAAGTGTTTATATTAGCAACACTTTCACCTTCTACTGTTGAAAGTTTTTATATTAGCAACACTCTGGCCTTCTACTGTTGAAAGTGTTTATATTAGCAACACTATGGTATGCTATTGTTGAAAGTGTTTATATTAGCAACACTCTGGTATTCTATTGTTGAAAGTGTTTATATTAGCAACACTCTGGTATTCTATTGTTCAAAGTGTTTATATTAGCAACACTATGGTATTCTATTGTTGAAAGTGTTTATATTAGCATGATTTGGAGATGTCTATTTATAGTAGATTTGCTTTCCAACAGGTCTGTTTCCTGTTGTATTACAATTAACATTTTAAAAATTGTATGTGATGTCTGGCAGAAAAATTTAATCAAAATGCAGTTTTTTTCTATTTGAACATCTGAGTTTGATTTTATTAGGGGCAATGACTCATGGAATAAACAGGGCAATACACAGCCTCAACCTGGTGGCAACCGATGGGATGCTCTGCTGGAAGACCGGGATCGTGAGCGACGTATGGGAGGTCAAGGCTACAACCGCTGGGATAATCGACTTGACAACGGCAGTGAAGAAGCTCGCACTGAGGATTGGTCTATACCTCTTCCCAAAAATGAGAGACTTGAGCAGTGAGTTGTTCCTAAATGAGACTATTCATTTTAGATATTGTTGTTAGCATTTACCCTGATGATTCTTGACATTTTCCTCCTGCCCACCCTAAAAGTGGAAATAATTCTGCTTGTTTGTGCAGTGGTTTAAAAATCACTTGTACTGGTCAGTCCAACTGATCCAACCATAGCCCCAGATCCCAACCTCATCGCAACTGTGCCACATTTGCATGGTAAAACTAATTTGTTTTTTTCTAGAGCCCCTATGGCAAGCTGGAGCCGGGTTTTGATCAGTAATGGTTAACTAATCATAATGCCAGCTGTCAACTCATGCTCATTCACAGAATGTGTTTAGTTGACTCTATTAATATACAATTTGGTTCTGTGTCTCTTCTTGGACTCCAGTCGACCTGGTAATGTTCTTTACTGGGCCAACATAACTTTCTATGACCAAAATATATTTTCTTTGTTTTTATGTTATTTATGAAATTCCTTGAAATATTAAGTTCTTGCACTTGTTAGTTCTTTGTCCATGGAACTCTGAATATTCTTCTGTACAATTTGCTTTTGAGGGCACTGATGAAGAGCTTTCTGAAAATGTAAGAGAGGACTCTAAATCTGCCAGCATCTCAATAATAAAACAATGAATGTAGTGTGAAATACTGTATCAATGAGTTGTCCTAATCCCTACCTATCTCCACTCCACTATTTGACCTCGACATTTCCACTTTTACTGTGTTGGTGCTGCAATATTAACAAAGGTTAACATTTTAATGAATTTAATAAAAAAAAAAAAAAAAAGAAATTGGTAATGACAGTTTTAATCTTGATAGTACTTTGTTTCAGTGAATTGTTTGGAGGCGGCAACACTGGGATAAACTTTGATAAGTATGAGGATATTCCTGTTGAAGCTAGTGGTGAAAACTGTCCTAAGCATATAGAAAGTGTGAGTAACCTTTATGTGGTTTACCTCTTTGTGTTTTCATAATTCCTTGACCCAGAAAATGTCGACATTTATCAACAGTAAATAATTGTTGAGGTGAAAACAGCACTGACTGATATTTTTGTAGAGAATATATGATTGATTTTTAGTTATAGGTGGGACATTATTTCCACATAAAAATATCCACAAAACAACATGGATATCTCCTGATGATAGAACATCAAATCAAATTGACCACCTATGTATTAAACAACAATTCAGATCATCATTAATAGATGTAAGAGCATACAGAGGTGCTGATGTTAATAGTGACCACAACCTGTGCATTGGGAAAATAAGATTAAAATTTAGAAACCAACAGAAGAGGTCAATTACACATAAAATTGATAGTCATAAACTGAAAGATGAAGCAATAAAGGAAAAGTTTAACATAGAGCTAAGTAATTGTTATTCAGCACTTGGTGAAATAGACTTAGATATCAATGAAATGTGGGACTCACAGAGCAAAATACTAATGACAGCAGCAGAAGCAAGTGCTGGACTGAAGAAAATGGAAAAACGAGCTTGGATCTCAGACACCACATGGAAATACATCAAAGAAAGAAGAGAAAAGAAGAGAGCCATGACTAATGTAAAGACAGATCTTGGAAAGGTTCTGGCAAAAGCAACATACAAAGAATTAGACAACAAAGTGAAAAGTTCGGCAAGAAGAGATACAAGAGCTTATATAGACAACTTGGCAGAGAAAGCAGAGACAGCTGCAATTACAGGAGACAGCAGAACTCTTTATACTGTACAAAAGATGCTGACAAACACCTATACATCCAGTGGAACACCAATTCTAGACAAATCTGGATTAATGCTAACAACAAGCGCAGACATAAAAGCCCGTTGGGCGGAACACTTCAAAGAAATTCTTAACCGTCCACTACCTCACAGTTTAATAGATTTTGAAGCTGAAACACCAGCAGCAGAATTAGATGTAAATTTAGATGACTTCACCTTGAGTGAAATAGAAACCACCTTAAAGCTAATGACCAATAACAAGGCTGCTGGAGAGGATAAGTTAACAGCTGAGATCCTCAAGGCAATTGATAGCCATAATTTAATACATCTCCAAAAAATGTTCAACATCATTTGGAAAACAGAGAAGACGCCTCATAAATGGAAAAAAGGAATCATTGTTAAGATCCCAAAAAGGGCAATCTTAGAGATTGTAACAATTGGAGAGGCGTGACACTTTTGTCAGTTGCCTCAAAATTATTCTGTAAAATCATCCTAAATAGAATAAAGGATTCAATAGATACAGTAATGCGTGAAGAACAGGCTGGGTTTAGAAAAGGGAGAAGCTGTCTTGACCACATTTTCACTCTACGACTTATATTGGAGGAACACATTGAAAAGCAAAAACCTTTTGTACTTAACTTCATCGACTTCAAAAAAGCATTTGATAGTATTCATAGAGATTCTTTGTGGAAAATTCTGAAGCAATATGGCTTACCATCAAAAATCATAAATATTATCAAAGACATGTATGATGGTTACACATGTGCAGTTCGAACAGAGGAAGGACTGAGCGAATGTTTCCCAATAGAAACTGGGGTTAAACAAGGATGTATTTTATCGCCCTTGTTATTTGGAATTGTTATGGACTTCATAATGAAGAAATGCTGCACTGGTAATAAAGGCATCAAATGGATACAAGGAGACCATTTGGAGGACCTGGACTTTGCTGATGACATAGTTCTCATCAGCAATCAGATAAAAACGATGCAGGAAAACACAAATGAACTATCATCAATAGCCAGCAAAATTGGGCTTGAGGTCAATCATGAAAAGACTAAAGTCATGAAAAGTTTAATTCCAACAAGTGACAAAATATACATGGAAAACAAACCAGTAGAAGAGATCGATCACTTCATCTATCTTGGAAGTCACATTGATCGAGAAGGGGATACGAGCAAAGAAATTAGAATCAGACTGGCTAAAGCAGCAATGTCTTTCAGAAGCCTTGAAAAGTTGTGGAAATCAAAACTCATTAGCACAAACACAAAACTTAGGCTATTCAAATCAAATGTACTATCAACCCTTACGTATGCGTGTGAAAGCTGGAAAACAACAAGAGATATAGAAACAAAGTTGAACGCATTCGAAAATAAATGTCTAAGGAAAATACTTGGTATAGAATGGAACGAATTCAAAACAAACGAGGAAATTAGAGAAATCGCCAATCAATCACTAATATCTTCAGTAATAAAGAAAAGACGATGGTCATACGTTGGACATGTGATGAGAAGAGATAATAATCGAATAGCAAAGCAAGCCCTCATATGGGAAACAACAGGTAAAAGAAAAAGAGGAAGACCCAGGGAGACACTGAGAAGAACATTGATGAGAGAGGCAAGAGCAGCAGGAATCGGTTCCCTCAATGAGATAGAACTGCTTGCACAGAACAGAGACAGATGGCGAGATTTGATAAAATATCTTTAAAAGAAAACTGCTAGAACAAAAATTCATATAGGAGAAGGTGTATCTTGGTCTACGCCCTATGGGCCGGTTACGGCTCGAAAGGTCAATAGATAGATATGATTGAATGCATTAGTCTGATGACTAAAGGAATACACCTCTTTGTCATCCACCCTTAAAGGGACAATAAATGATGTGTATATGTTGTGTTGTAGTTTGCACTAAAACTGACATTTCTGCCCAACACACCCGACTTCAACATGTTAGAAAGTGTTTGAGCTTCAAGGTAAACCTCAGAATAGAAGAATCTTATGTTCTATAAACAAAGTCTTGATGAGCTTCAAGGTAAACCCCAGAATAGAAGAATCTTATGTTCTATAAACAAAGTCTTGATGAGCTTCAAGGTAAACCCCAGAATAGAAGAATTTTATGTTCTATAAACAAAGTCTTGATGAGCTTCAAGGTAAACCCCAGAATAGAAGAATCTTATGTTCTATAAACAAAGTCTTGATGAGCTTCAAGGTAAACCCCAGAATAGAAGAATTTTATGTTCTATAAACAAAGACTTGACTTTTGGCTTGTGCATAAGTTAAAGTTCCCTACCCTGCCTTGCTAGGTGTATGGGGAACATGGTGTTAGTGACCAGATTTTTCTACCACCATAACACATTTTTGGGTGGTATGCTCTGTATCATGCTAGGCCCCCATTACTTCCCAGAAAAGTCTCTTGTATCCATCTTTAGAGACTGGGTGAACCCTGGAGCCATGTCACTCTGGAAAAAAAATCGCACACTTCTGGGAGTTGAACCCAGACTGATCAAAATTGAGGAACTAACCACTCAGGCATCAGCATAACATACCTGAAATAATTTTTTTTTTTTTTTTTTTGGGGGAGGGGGGGGTTTAATATTTGAACACTGCAAACTATCAGATTTGGAAGAATTTGTATTTTGATGCAATAATTTTTACAACAGTATCATAATCTAGGGTTAAAAGAGAGAGAAAAAAGAGATTCACTGGAAGCATTCTTTGTGAACTATGAATGCATTGAAAGTGTGTCTCTTTAAGCTGGGACTTTGTATTCATGTGTGATGACATTTGTATCTCTCATGACAGTTTGAGGAATGCAAGCTTGGAGAAATTGCCCGCAACAACATTGCTCTCAGCAAATACACCAAGCCCACCCCTGTTCAGAAGTTTGCTATTCCTATCATCTTGTCCAAGCGAGATTTGATGGCATGTGCCCAGACTGGTGAGTACTGCTGGTTTTTATGTTTGTGTGAATGATCAAGTGGAGATTTTCATGGAAAAATTTGCTCTTCTCACAGTCTCATCATAACCCTCATCACCTGGTCATGGCAGACAATGGTCCCTACTAAGCTTGTAGGGCAACAACAAAGTTCCTCCACTTCACAGTGTGCCCCATGTCACCCTCATAGACTGGACAAACTGTCCACTACGCTAGTTCTTGTAATTGTTTCCTCCAAGCACAAAACCCATTCTATTGGTTTGCCTATTGCCAAGCACAAAACCCATTCTATTGGACAGCCTATTGGTTTTTGGTTGCTGATTTTTTTGGGTCTAAATACATTTTGACACAATGATGACAGTCTGGACATTTGCATCTCTGTTGATCTGTAACATATAGAAACACTGAAGTAAACATAGTTTGTTGTTGTTCTGGCTGCACCTTCAAGTATTGTTTACTTTACTCCTGCCTATATTTATCCTTTTGTTGATATCACTGGATTTTCTAATCTACCGTTTCCAAAATTTATTAATTTATTCACTCATGCAAGCTCCTGGTGTTCTATTTTAACTTCCATTCATCATCGAGTGCCTTCTCTGCAACGAAGGTTGGCTACCATGGATCGCCATTCTACTCTGTTTCTTGCTTTGATGGTGCAGGCTGTCATAGATTGGCTTGTCCATCTTTTGATGTTACTCGTCCATGTTAGTCTTGGTCTGCCTCTGCCTCTTTTACCTTGTATTTTCCCTTCCAATATTACTTTTAGTAGGCTGTTGTGTCTTTTAACATGCCTCAAAAATTTCATTTGTCTTGTCTTAATTGTATTTAGTAGTTCTCTTTTTATTTTCAGTTGTTTTAAAACTTCGTTTTCTTTTTTTTTCCATCCAATTCTACCTATTCTTCTATAAATCCACATTTCAAAGCCTTCAATTTTCTGTTCTTTTTTCTTATCTAATGCCATGTTTCTGCACTATACAGGAATATTGAGAAGATGTAACATTTTGCCTTTCTTAGTTTCAGCCCTGCTGATATTTGTTTTGTTGTTAGTATATTTTTCTTGGCATTAAAATTACTTTTTGCCATGCCTATTCTTTTGTTTTCAATTTTACATTTTCAATCATTGGTTATAGTATGTCCCAGGTAGTTGTAGCTCTTGACTGTCTCCAGATGTATTCCCTCAACTGTGATATTTAATTATAGGTCTTGAGAATTTTCTTTGTTTATGATCATAGTTTTAGTCTTTTTGATATTCATATCTAGTCCATATTTTTTGCTTGTTATGTTTATCATATTAAGCAATTGTTGTAGGTCTTTAGGATTTTCTACTAGTAGAACAGTATCGTCAGCAGTATCATCCAACTTGCATTGGATTCTTTATATTTATGATTTTTTAATGTTAACGTTTAGCCCAACCTGTTTGCTGTATATGTTGTCACTTTTTGTGAGTGGGCATCTAATGTCTTCAACATATTCAAAGCTCCATTGCTGTTCTAGTGGAAGCATCTCCTCTTGTCTATCTCATTCATCATGTACCATTCCTGCTAGTGTAGTTGATCATGTCCCCCCAGAATTTTTTTATCTCAACAGTTATTTATCATTTCTGTTGTTGACCTTCTGCCAAGCCATTCTCTTAAGCTGTCTGGTATCTTTTTGTTTTCACCCAGCCTAACATAATTAGATATAATAATATAGGACATCAGTGCCTCTGTCCAGTTTTTGCTTTCACTGACTGATTACCATGGTTGATGCTGGATGTGAAATTAACACCTTTTTATGATTCCTAGTCTTGGCTACAGGGGCTTATTTAAAATTAACAGAATTGATAATTTTTTCTGCTATCTAAGGTATATGTGCAATATATCCATTGTGTGAACATATGGCAGGACTTTCTTCATAGTCTTCTAGCGATTACTGATGATAGTGTAAATTCTATCCAGCCTGTAGCATCTCCTTTTTCTCATTATTGATATTAAAAGTATTAACACACGACAGGATATTTTTAAAAGCGCAAATTTCATTTCTTTTTATATTATGACATAGACATAGTAATAATTACGTTGAGTGTTACTTTGGACATGTAACACAGATCATCTGATTTCAACAGTGAACTCTCAGTAACATTGTACCATGTATCAGCTCAGTACCATCAGCAAAACTCCAGTAGTTTAGAGGGTACACAGGCTCCTAGACCACACCTCACGATGGAGACATGTCAGAGGAGCACATTTGATACCATTTTGTTACCTTTATGTTTCTAGCTTTGACTACTGAAGTGTCATTCATACATAAATATTGACTTTAGCAAGAACCCTTACGGTTTGTATGTGGTGTCACAAACTGGCATAAAATAACAATAAAGGGGAGTAACCAGGGATCAGGACTTCTTTACCCTTAAATGCTGTTAATGTACAAGATTAGAACTAAAGTGCCACTTTGAGATAAAGACAAAGAGCTCTGCCATTCCAATATGCTTGTGAGAACTGGCTATTTTCTTGTGTGCAGGGTCTGGTAAAACAGCTGCCTTCCTGTTGCCAATCCTCAACCAGATCTATGAGATGGGTCCTGGAGAATCAGCAAACTCTCAAGGACGTCAATATGGCAGGAAAAAGATGTACCCGATTGCACTTGTGTTGGCACCAACTCGTGAATTGGCTTCTCAGATTTATGATGAGGCCAGAAAGGTAGGCTACATTTTCTGTTTCTTTCATTAAATGAAGACTTTGTTTTGAAACAGTTTTTTTTCACATCAACACTTGTGTTGCAAAGTTAGCCTTAGAAAGCAGATTTTGAGTTCAGTAACTGAAATGTGTAGACCTGTGAAACACACGATGGGGCACTATGGAGGGAGAGCGTAGTAAACAACAAAACAGCTAATAATCCTATGTGAGCGCGCAACAAATAGATGTTTACATTGCATCTTTAATAAATGAGTATCTTGTGTTATCATCCAATTCTATGTATGGTGTAATAATAGAGTATCTTGTGTTATCATCCAATTCTGTGTATTGTGTAATAATAGAGTATCTTGTGTTATCATCCAATTCTATGTATGGTGTAATAATAGAGTATCTTGTGTTATCATCCAATTCTGTGTATTGTGTAATAATAGAGTATCTTGTGTTATCATCCAATTCTGTGTGTGGTGTAATAATAGAGTATCTTGTGTTATCATCCAATTCTGTGTATAGTGTAGCAATAGAGTATATTGTGTTATCATCCAATTCTGTGTGTGGTGTAATAATAGAGTATCTTGTGTTATCATCCAATTCTGTGTATAGTGTAGCAATAGAGTATCTTGTGTTATCATCCAATTCTGTGTATAGTGTAGCAATAGAGTATCTTGTGTTATCATCCAATTCTGTGTATAATGTAGCAATAGTGTATCTTGTGTTATCATTCAATTCTATGTATAGTGTAGCAATAGAGTATCTTGTGTTATCATTCAATTCTGTGTATAGTGTAGCAATAATCTTGTGTTATCATTCAATTCTGTGTATAGTGTAGCAATAGAGTATCTTGTGTTATCATCCAATTCTATGTATAGTGTAGCAATAGAGTATCTTGTGTTATCATCCAATTCTGTGTATAGTGTAGCAATAGAGTATCTTGTGTTATCATTCAATTCTGTGTATGGTGTAACAATAGAGTATCTTGTGTTATCATCCAATTCTGTGTATAGTGTGGCAATAGAGTATCTTGTGTTATCATTCAATTCTGTGTATGGTATAACAGTTGAGTATACCTCTCACTACAGTTTAGGAACACATTCTCTTTTTGCTACCATGAAAATGTTCACTCAGCAAAGTTCTCTCTATTTGCTAGATCCTGAGGACTACTTTCATTGGAGTCTAGCTTACCCCTAGATTATGATAGTAGTAAAAATTACCACATCAAAACACACATTTTCTAATTTGATAGTTTGCTACACATATTTTTATTATAGAATTTTGACACCATATAGTAATGAACTATACAGTAGATTTGTTGAATCAAACACCATTTTTCTGTCCAAATGTGTGTGTGACTAATTTATTATCATATTGATATCACATAATAAGGTTCACTGTTACCATTGCTTGCAGTTTGCGTACAGGTCCCGAGTGAGGCCTTGTGTTGTGTACGGTGGTGCAGACATTGGGGCCCAAATGAGGGATTTGGATAAAGGATGTCACCTGCTTGTGGCTACACCTGGTCGTCTAGTGGACATGATGGAGAGAGGCAAAGTGGGACTGGATCATTGCAAGTATGAACTATATTCTCATTGTTTCAGTAGTTGTGCTTCCATTTGGCTCCCTAAGTTGGTGAAGCTACATTTTGTAGGAGCTCTTTAGGTTTGATGTCATCCATCATATTGGAGTTCATCTACATCTTAGAATTTGAACATTGGCAAATATTTGTGGAAATTATTGCAGGTTTGTATTTACTTGGACATAGACCAACTGTTATGTTCATTTTGTGGATCCTGCTTAAAGGAAGTACATCGCTTGTACTCAAGTTATAGGTTGTTGAAAGTCCCCTTGAGCTGACTAATTTTAAAGGTATATATCAACACTATAAAGGTTATTAGAGCAGCTGATCATGGCTTCACAATTTTTTTCCAATTCTGCTTTGTGACTAGTGACTACCTTTAATCCTATCAATTCTTTGATTACTTCTCACCACTTTGTGTCTGCCTTGCCATCTTATGCCTGCAGAATGCTTATGCCTGTTCACTGTAGAATGGTCCTAGCGAGGCCTTTAAATGTTATAATACGCCCACTCTCCATTATAATGTCAGTTTTTGCTGTCCGTGAGAGACCCATTACTGTATGGAAGTCTTATATTTCACCTCATTGGCCATTTAAAAAAAAAAATCTGCATTTCAGGTGACAATAAAATTCATATTGATTGTTTCAGCCATAAATTTAAAAAAAAAAAAAGCGAGAACCCGAAATAATTGAAAAAATGCAGCAGTTTACTTGAGTTTTACAAAAATGGAAATTTCTCTGTACTGGTTTGCTAGTGACATTCTGATGTGCTAGAATTCACTTCATTTATGTAGGAAATTTCATGTCTGCACATTGTTTTACCAACATGCACAATTATGTGAAGTTGAATTGTTGGAAGCAGAAAGTTTCTCAGCAAAACTTTGCCAATGTCAGCAATTTTCTTGTGTTTGTCAGGAAATAAGGTAATATAGTTTAATTGACAGTTATCCTCATTTCACATTGGATAAGTTCATAAGTGTTCAGGTCTCCTCCAAAGAATATCCTACAAATTGTGGCTACTAAAAACACAGATGTTGTGTTGGTTGACAAGTCTTTGGATTCCTGCCTAAGTGCTCCCATCTGGCATCTCACACTTTAACACAATATTCACAAAGTCTATTCAAAGGTTATGCATTCAGAGTCATTTCTTTTTGAGTTGTTATTTTTTCATCCAGTGACATTGAATTCATTTAGAATGTTGGCATAGTCCATTGATCACAATTTGGGAACTTCACATTTAGTTGTAAAAAGTGTGAGTTTAAGTAAGTTATTTTGATATAAAATCATAATGCTATTTGTTCATGTTAACGTCAATCTGTTGCCATGATAACAAATTAAAGTCACAAAATTGTGATATAGGTAATTATTGGATAGTGATAACTAACCATGTCCGCCTAATACCTTATTGCACTTATCTGCCTTCTTTATACAACTTGTGTCTGTTTCCAACTCTCGTTACTAATTGCCATACTTGAAACTGACAGTCTAGCAAATTCTCCTTCATAGAAACACATTCATACTTAAGATTTTTTTTTCTCATTTGATTGAAGTTAAAATCTGGATTTTTGTGTGTCTGTTCTTTGTCCTATATGTACCCCATGTGCCTCTATGTTCCTGATTGTTGTCTGGTTGCCTGCAAGTGTAATAGAACCTGTTAGTAGTGGTGCCTCTATGTTCCTGATTGTTGTCTGGTTGCCTGCAAGTGTAATAGAACCTGTTAGTAATGGTGCCTCTATGTTCCTGATTGTTGTCTGGTTGCCTGCAAGTGTAATAGAACCTGTTAGTAGTGGTGCCTCTATGTTCCTGATTGTTGTCTGGTTGCCTGCAAGTGTAATAGAACCTGTTAGTAATGGTGCCTCTATGTTCCTGATTGTTGTCTGGTTGCCTGCAAGTGTAATAGAACCTGTTAGTAGTGGTGCCTCTATGTTCCTGATTGTTGTCTGGTTGCCTGCAAGTGTAATAGAACCTGTTAGTAATGGTGCCTCTATGTTCCTGATTGTTGTCTGGTTGCCTGCAAGTGTAATAGAACCTGTTGGTAGTGGTGCCTCTATGTTCCTAATTGTTGTCTGGTTGCCTGCAAGTGTAATAGAACCTGTAGGTAGTGGTGCCTCTATGTTCCTGATTGTTTGGTTGCCTGAAAGTGTAATAGAACCTGTTAGTAGTGGTGCCTCTATGTTCCCACTGACAATCATTAAATGAGCAGCCCCATTCAGATGACCATCTTATGGGCTGTGACTCTGTGACCTTCCCTAATTTATGGTCATAATTTGGCCAACAATTTTATGTATTCCTTTTAATTTGGTCTTTATAGGTTCTTGGTTCTTGATGAAGCTGACAGAATGTTGGACATGGGTTTTGAGCCCCAGATTCGTCGTATTGTGGAGAAGGACAACATGCCCCCTTGTGGCAAGAGACAGACAAACATGTTCTCAGCCACCTTCCCTAAAGAGATTCAGGTACTTGATCATTGTAGTAACCTAATAGAGTTGTCTGCTAGACATAGAAGTCTATCTAGGTGGTAGTAACCTCATAGAGTTGTCTGCTAGACATAGAAGTCTATCTAGGTGGTAGTAACCACATAGAGTTGTCTGCTAGACATAGAAGTCTACCTGGGTGGTAGTAACCTCATATAGTTGTCTGCTAGACGCAGAAGTCAACCTGGGTGGTAGTAACCTCATATAGTTGTCTGCTAGACATAGAAGTCTACCTGGGTGGTAGTAACCTCATAGAGCTGTCTGCTAGACATAGAAGTCTACCTGGGTGGTAGTAACCTCATAGAGTTGTCTGCTAGACATAGAAGTCTACCTGGGTGGTAGTAACCTCATAGAGTTGTCTGCTAGACATAGAAGTCTACCTGGGTGGTAGTAACCTCATAGAGTTGTCTGCTAGACATAGAAGTCTACGTGGGTGGCATTATCAGAATGTTTTGGCTTTACAGGAAGGACAAACAACGTTCACAATACCTGGATGGCATAGAAGACTATCTACAAATGTGAATTGATTTGACAAAGACGAATCTACCATTTTAGAAGCATGTACAACTGTTGATATAATCATGCTGTGTGGATCCACAAATCTAGGCCGCAGGTGTGTGTGTGCATGTGTGTGTGAGAGTGATTATAGTATTGAGATAGATTTGAAGTGGGACCAGGACATCATCTATGTTGTTACTGGTCAGCAATTCTTAGCTGCTGTCTGCATCAGAAAGAGAGCCAGAGCTGACCAAGAAGAGATCTGCTCACCCCTGCTGCGGTGTGCTTCATAACAAAATAGACATTTACTGGTTGAAATGAGGGAAGACAACCTGCTATTCAGAAATGCTGTCCTGGACAAAAGGGTACAGATATCTCAGCTTGCTGTAACAATACACCCCCACTCCCTCTTAATGCCCTGTAACAACATACCGGCTCTTTTTTATCCAGTTAAAAACACAATACACTAACTCATGTCTTAATACCCTGTAACAACACACCACAACCAGCTCTCTCTTAATGCCCTGTAACAACATACCGGCTCTTTTTTATCCAGTTAAAAACACAATACACTAACTCATGTCTTAATGCCCTGTAACAACACACCACAACCAGCTCTCTCTTAATCTTAATGCCCTGTAACAACATACCGGCTGTCTTTTATCCAGTAAAAACACAATACACTAACTCTTGTCTTAATACCCTGTAACAACACATCACAACCAGCTCTCTCTTAATGCCCTGTAACAACATACCAGCTTTCTTTTATCCAGTAAAAACACAATACACTAACTCTTGTCTTAATACCCTGTAACAACACATCACAACCAGCTCTCTTAATGCCCTGTAACAACATACCAGCTCTCTTTTATCCAGTAAATACACAATACACTAACTCTTGTCTTAATACCCTGTAACAACACATCACAACCAGCTCTCTCTTAATGCCCTGTAACAACATACCAGCTCTCTTTTATCCAGTAAAAACACAATACACTAACTCTTGTCTTAATACCCTGTAACAACACACCACAACCAGGTCTCTTAATGTCCTGTAAGAACACAACACACCTGCACCCTTTTAATGCCCTGTAACAAAGAGACAGTAGAAATCCTCCACATTTTAGAATCTGAACCCAGACTTATCTGAACAGGAGATGAAACTAATAACCACCTAGGTTTTTTTTTTTTTTTTGCTTTGAGTCACCACCTCATAAGAAAATTGTTACTTTGTTTGGTTTGGTGAGAATAGCCCTCTCCAATTGTGCGGTGTAATGTTTACTGATATCATTTTTTCTTAGATCCTGGCCAGAGATTTCTTGGAGAACTACATCTTCTTGGCTGTGGGACGAGTGGGCAGTACCAGTGAGAACATTACACAGAAGGTTGTGTGGGTGGAGGAGCAAGAGAAGCGCTCCTTCCTGTTGGATCTGCTGAATGCTGCAGGAGGTCTCTACAGTTCATTTTGATATGTGATCTCTCTCTGTCTGGCTACAATGTTTTCAGGATAGTTAAACAGCAACATCATTTATTCTTCAATCACTCTTTTGATAATTTAATGAACAATTATTTCTGGTTGTAAATGTTGGTATTCTTCACCTGGCCACTGCTCACCTAATTAATAATGCAAATAAAAATACCAGACGGCCAGAATGAAGAACTGATGATAGGAAACGTATTCATATACGTGGAACATATTCTATAAGTATATGTAGGACAGACAATGGATTACTTAGAAGGTATTGGATATATTGTAGAAATGTGTATTGACTTGACAGGAAACAGAAAGAACATACTCTACATAGGTTGGAGAGGGGAACCTATGACTAGCATGCACCAGCAAGGCAAGAGACAAGTTGAAATTATGATTTAGGGTAGCCAACTTTTGATTTCGATCCAGCAGAGTGTTTATTAATCTAATCATGTTTGTCTTGTATTTTTTACTTCATATGTTCATTTCTAAATCACAATTTGTTTTCATCAAAAAGTGACATTTTAAATTTAATCATGGAAATGTTACATCTCTTCTTGATGATGTCATAGTACTATGCCCTCATTCTTAAAATAGGTATTTTTTTTTTTAAGATGGTTTCAATTTGTGACACCATACAAAGTAAAACATACATTATTTTAGCTAAAGCAAATATTTATGATAATATTTTAGTATAATAATGATCACAAAGATTGGCAAATGAGTTTTCAGAGTGCAATAAACCGCATTTGTTATAATGAGACACCACTTTTTAAAAATCCCTTTGAATGTTTAATACAGGATGTTATAAAATTGCCGTGTAAGGATTTGAAAAATATTTTTGAGATTACGTCGCGGATTGATGAAATTTACACCATGATATCTGTCCACAATGCCACAGTATAGCACAAGTCGTTGTTATATTCACAGTTTCATTGCTGAAAGGAAATGGTGTCAAACATTAAAAACAGGGTATTTTTGGTTGAACGTCTTCCGTAATCATATGCGGATAATTGGGCTAATATTTTTCAATGTCAACACAGAACGTTACCGTACTTTAATCCTGGAACCATTAATAGCCCACCTTACAGAGCGGAAACTTAAAGAAGCCTGGTTTCAGCAGAATGGGGTGACATCACACACAGCCGCAACATCACTTATTTATAAAGCATATCTGCAGTTTGCATTATTTCATGTGGTGTCTGACCTGCTCGTTCAGCAGACTAACTCCGACTGACTATTATCTGTGGGGTGGACTGAAAGGAAAAGTTTGTCTAAATAATCCGCAAACAGTTAATGACCTGCAGGCAGAAATCGTCACCCAGATCCAACAAATATCACCGGTCCATTATCCAGAAGGTTTCCAAAAATATGAAGAGGCAAGTCAACAAATGTCTTGAGGCCCGTGGTGGACATTTTGAACACATGCTGTAGATACAATGTCATGTGAACAGCCACTTTACCCAATACAAGCCAGACAAGAGCAGCAGTGTCTAGATGAATAATAAACATTTACGCTACAATTTCCCGTAATCTCACAAATATTTTCACTCCAGCGACTTTATAAACGACCCGCAGAAAAAGTTGGTGCATTTTATCTTCCTGGAAAGACACAAATGAGATATGTTTACGGCACTTGGGGGTAAAAAAATTCACAAATAATGAACATATAAAGAACAATAAACAACCTGAAGCAGGATCGAACCCGTACGCATTGACATGGTGCCTTGCCATGAAAAACCTACGATAGAGCACATGGCAAACTAAACAACCTCTGCGTGTTGTAAACATACTTCTTCCCCTGGAATGATCTGCCTACCAGGATGGAGCACTTCCTCAATAGACCAGGTCAGTAATTGGCACCTCATGACAGTCAGAAATGTTTGAATGGTAGCTAGATAGAGTAATTGATCAAAATGTTCTTAGTGTGTTAAGTTCAATAAATGTACTGACAATGTTCCTGTTTTCATGCCCTTTAGGACCAGAGTCCTTGACCTTGGTGTTCGTAGAAACTAAGAAAGGAGCTGATGCTCTAGAGGATTTCCTCCTTAGGGAAGGGTACCCAGCAACAAGCATTCACGGAGACCGCTCCCAGAGAGAGCGCGAGGATGCCTTGAGAGTCTTCAAATCTGGAGAGAGACCAATCCTGGTGGCCACTGCTGTGAGTAGCATCTAAATCTATATTTATATCTTCTATGATGTCCTGTATTGTAAATTTATATATTGTCGTCTATGATGTCCTGTATTGTAAATTTATATATTGTCGTCTATGATGTCCTGTATTGTAAATTTATATATTGTCGTCTATGATGTCCTGTATTGTAAATTTATATATTGTCATCTATGATGTCCTGTATTGTAAATTTATATATTGTCGTCTATGATGTCCTGTATTGTAAATTTATATATTGTCGTCTATGATGTCCTGTATTGTAAATTTATATATTGTCGTCTATGATGTCCTGTATTGTAAATTTATATATTGTCGTCTATGATGTCCTGTATTGTAAATTTATATATTGTCTTCTATGATGTCCTGTATTGTAAATTTATATATTGTCTTCTATGATGTCCTGTATTGTAAATTTATATTTTGTCTTCTATGATGTCCTGTATTGTAAATCTATATTATGTTGTCTATGATGTTATATTGTAAATTTATATTCGTGTCTTCTATGATGTCCTGTATTGTAAATTTATATGATGTCTTCTATGATGTCCTGTATTGTAAATTTATATTATGTCTTCTATGATGTCCTGTATTGTCAATTAATATTATATCTTCTATGATGTCCTGTATTGTAAATTTATATTATGTCTTCTATGATGTCCTGTATTGAAAATCTATATTTGTGTCTTCTATGATGTCCTGTATTGAAAATCTATATTTGTGTCTTCTATGATGTGCTGTATTGTAAATTTATATTGTGTCTTCTATGATGTCCTGTATTGGCACGTCTGGAAGCTTGCTTGCTGGTTATTAGTCCAGTAAGATGTCATATTTAAACAAAGCATGGTGAAAGAGGCTATTAACTTTGATAACTCATATATAATGTCTTAACTAATAAAGAGCCATCTTGTTTTAATCTAGTTCTCTCTCTCACGTCACCATCACGGTTTGAATTTTTGAACATACTTTTATGCTGTTTATTCTTGTTTAAGTTGTTACAGATTTGTTAATGGAGTTAGTTAATTAGATAATATTCTTTGGGATGGTCTGTGGATATAGAACTATTGTCTCTAACAGATTTTAGACTGGACATTTTGTACTAAGTGGTTATCTTATTGTTTAAATTACTCCACCAGGTGGCAGCACGAGGTTTAGATATTTCTAATGTACGTCATGTCATCAACTTTGACCTTCCAAGTGACATTGAGGAGTATGTACACAGAATTGGGCGTACTGGACGTGTGGGAAATCTTGGTAAATATAAACTTTATAAATATTTTTGGTATTAAATTCTTAGTAATGCAGTCAATAATCGTATTGTCATACGATTAATTATTAGAGAATTATCTATCTATCTGTCTAAATAACTGTAGACTTTTATCTTTGCTGCATACAATTATCATATTGCAGCAGACTGTTGCCTCTTGTCTTTTGGTAAGTTTGACTGGACTTATGTTGCCTTATTTCAGGTGATTGATGTGCATAAATAACATCTCTACTGATATATAAGCTTTTTGTTAATTATTCATTCATTTTACTCTTAGACCGAACATGGCACATTCTGGAAAGTTCTCCACGATTGATGATTTGCTTATAGTTCTTGCTTATTTTAGTCCCATGGTTGGTTTGGCCTTTTCTAGTAATTGTTCTGCATAGCAATTCCCTGGGTTTGCCTTGTTTTATTTTACCAGATGGTTTGCACATGAATGCCTGATGAAGGCTTTCTTCATTCATTCTCCGCACATGACCAATGTTTATCCGTCTAATGAAGCTCGACATGTATATCCTTGTATAGATTCATCTCATCGTGTTGGCTATGACGACCCAAAATCTGAAATGTTGGCTAGAATAGTTAAAACTTCAGCATGGCTAAAACCTATTTGTAGAGATGAAAGCATCACTTTTGGCTCTCTGATCATGCAGATGTACATGCTGTTGTTAGATCAGCTTTTCTCTATGACTGAAACACGGACCCTTACAGCAGAGCTACAAAATACAATCCCGATGTAGCCGGGATTTGAACCCACAACCTCTCTGTCACAAGGCAAGATGCCGGCTTCGAGACAGAGAGGTTGTGGGATTTTTATTTATGATTTCTCTCTGTGGCAACTACCCCTGTTCTCAGCAACGAGACCCGGCTTGAAACGTCAATTACTCATCAATGGAAAAAATATGAGTACCTCAGAAGTTTGAGTTATCTGCCTGTGCAGTGAGGGACCCCCGTCCACACGGTTGCCTGGAAAAAAACTGTTTAACACGCAAAATTCAGTTCCTAGTCTCTAGGAACTTTGTTAGAGGTAAAAGCTGGTGAACGGGGGGAAAAAAATGTACTCATTCTGGTCATCTCTTACTTAGATTGTATCATAAATGAAAAGTTTGCAAATGGGTGCAACAAAGCAATCAGAGTACATGATCTATTAGCTATTGTGAAGAAGTGTTAAATTTAATGGTTTGGTCATGTATCTCGATCGTCTGACCTGGTAAAGACCATTATACAAGGAACTGGGAAAGAAATGAGGAGGAGAGGTAGAGAGAAAAAAGTAGAAAGATAATATCAAAGAATGGACAAGCTTCGGCTTTACAGAGTCCCAAAGAATAACTGAAGATAGAGGGAAGTGAGAAGGTTTGACAGGAAGTCTTATCAAGATAAAAAGAAAAGGGGAAGGTTGTCATGATGCCCCAGTGACCTCCTAGGTTATGGGCTGAAGTAGTACTAACATGATTGCCCCGTGATATATTTATAAAAGCAGTTTGTTATTTTAATAAATTATAATCATATTGAAGGGCAAATGAGGAAGGAAAGAAGAAGTCGTCAATTAATGAGAAATAACTTGAACAAATCTATGATAAGATCTAAATTGAAGATGGGCAGGTCTTTTCTGTTTTATCTTGTATGCAATTAGTTTTTGTTGTCTGCTGCTAAAGATTGCATCTCACTCAAATGTTGCAATAGATGTGACAGTGCATTGTATCTCACACGAGTGTTGCAATAGATGTGACAGTGCATTGTATCTCACATGAGTGTTGCAATAGATGTGACAGTGCATTGTATCTCACATGAGTGTTGCAATAGATGTGACAGTGCATTGTATCTCACACGAGTGTTGCAATAGATGTGACAGTGCATTGTATCTCACACGAGTGTTGCAATAGATGTGACAGTGCATTGTATCTCACATGAGTGTTGCAATAGATGTGACAGTGCATTGTATCTCACATGAGTGTTGCAATAGATGTGACAGTGTATTGTATCTCACATGAGTGTTGCAATAGATGTGACAGTGCATTGTATCTCACATGAGTGTTGCAATAGATGTGACAGTGTATTGTATCTCACATGAGTGTTGCAATAGATGTGACAGTGCATTGTATCTCACATGAGTGTTGCAATAGATGTGACAGTGCATTGTATCTCACATGAGTGTTGCAATAGATGTGACAGTGCATTGTATCTCACATGAGTGTTGCAATAGATGTGACAGTGCATTGTATCTCACACGAGTGTTGCAATAGATGTGACAGTGCATTGTATCTCACACGAGTGTTGCAATAGATGTGACAGTGCATTGTATCTCACACGAGTGTTGCAATAGATGTGACAGTGCATTGTATCTCACACGAGTGTTGCAATAGATGTGACAGTGCATTGTATCTCACACGAGTGTTGCAATAGATGTGACAGTGCATTGTATCTCACACGAGTGTTGCAATAGATGTGACAGTGCATTGTATCTCACACGAGTGTTGCAATAGATGTGACAGTGCATTGTATCTCACACGAGTGTTGCAATAGATGTGACAGTGCATTGTATCTCACACAAGTGTTGCAATAGATGTGACAGTGCATTGTATCTCACACAAGTGTTGCAATAGATGTGACAGTGCATTGTATCTCACACAAGTGTTGCAATACATATGACAGTGTATTGTATCTCACACAAGTGTTGCAATACATATGACAGTGTATTGTATCTCACACAAGTGTTGCAATAGATGTGACAGTGCATTGTATCTCACACAAGTGTTGCAATAGATGTGACAGTGTATTGTATCTCACACAAGTGTTGCAATAGATGTGACAGTGTATTGTATCCTCACACAAGTGTTGCAATAGATGTGACAGTATATTGTATCTCACACGAGTGTTGCAGTAGATGTGACAGTGTATTGTATCTCACACGAGTGTTGCAATAGATGTGACAGTGCATTGTATCTCACACAAGTGTTGCAATAGATGTGACAGTGCATTGTATCTCACACAAGTGTTGCAATAGATGTGACAGTGTATTGTATCTCACACAAGTGTTGCAATAGATGTGACAGTGTATTGCATCTCACACGAGTTTTGCTTGCGTTCGCCCGATGACTAAATTATTCTAGAGTATTCGTAGACTGTAGAATTCCTCTTAGTTATCCACCCTTAAAAGGACGTTAAGTGGCCGTGCCTGCATTGTGTTGTGGTTTGCAGTATAACTGTTATATTTGCGCCTTTCAGCACACATAACACATCCGACTTCAGTACAACATTTTTGAGTACCGGGTTGTCTTCCCTCTTCGATCCCTGCTGGCTTGGCCAGAGTAGACAGGTTAGTCTGTTACTGGAGGTACTGCGGAGAGGTGGAGCAGGGTCTGGATGGTTTTGGTTCACCGATCCTGGCGCAAGCCATCAGCTGTGGGTCGCTGACAACTTCCATCTCTGGTGTTGGGAGGTGCACCTTCGCCTCCACACGAGTTTTGAAATAGATGTTACAGGGTATTGCATCAGACCTTCATTAATGGATGCTTATGCAGAATAAAAGGATGGAAATGGCAAGACAAAATCACTAACATAGAATTATGGAAATGTACCATTCAAATCAGAAAGAAACAATCATTTTTCGGGCGCATCATGAGAAGAGGAAAGTTGGAATACTTGGTTACAACTGGCAAAATAAAAGGAAAGAGATCGCGGACGACAAAGAGAGAAAATACTGGATAGCTTGGTGTCATGGCATGGAAAACAGTCAACAGCAGGACTGATACGATGCACTGTAGATAGAACATTGTTTAGGGACATGATCACCTACGCCAACCGGTATTGTACAGATGATGATGACCATTCAAATACCAGTGGATAAAAGATACAGCAAAGATGACAGTGCTGTATAGGACACACACTGTGGAAGCCAACTGAGAATATTACACAACAGGCCTTTTTTTGAATCCCCAGGGAAAAAGACAAAGAGGAAGACCAAAATATTCTTGGAGAAGACAGATGGAAACAGAGATGAAGATGATGGGGATGACATGGAACGATTTTAAAAGAATGGCAAGAAATAGAATGGCTTGGAAAGTGTTTATTGAAGACCTATGCTCCACAGGGAGCTGAAAGGTAGAAGAAGAAGAAGAAGGGTATTGCATCTCACATGAGTGTTGAAATAGATGTAACAGGGGGTTTATGTAATGCATGAATATTGACAATAGGTGTGCAGATTGCATTATTTTTATTTTTCAATTTTCACTCTTGGTGATAATTTAATTTTTAATTTAGAAATTAGAAGTGAATTGGTTGTTTACTGAGCACGCCCATGAGTGTATTTTTTAAGAGGGTTAGAACTTCTGTCTAAGCATCTAGTTGTTTTTATATCCGCATATCTGCTGCTTTGAAATACCAAATAGGTTTGTCGTTCTGGCTGTGGTATGTTCCTATTTAATCTTCCGTTATATTTCATTTATTATCAACAGGCTTAGCCACCTCATTCTTCAACGAGAAGAACAAAAATATTGTTAGAGATTTGCTTGATCTCCTGAGTGAAGCTAATCAGGAAGTCCCTCCCTGGCTTGAGTCTATGTCCATGGATGTACGCTCCTCCATGGGAGTCACCAGGCGTGGTGGCAGCAATGTTCGCAGGTAAGTTTCTAGTCAAGTGGTGGCAGCAATGTTCGCAGGTAAGTTTCTAGTCAAGTGGTGGCAGCAATGTTCGCAGGTAAGTTTCTAGTCAAGTGGTGGCAGCAATGTTCGCAGGTAAGTTTCTAGTCAAGTGGTTGCAGCAATGTTCGCAGGTAAGTTTCTAGTCAAGTGGTGGCAGCAATGTTCGCAGGTAAGTTTCTAGTCAAGTGGTTGCAGCAATGTTCGCAGGTAAGTTTCTAGTCAAGTGGTGGCAGCAATGTTCGCAGGTAAGTTTCTAGTCAAGTGGTGGCAGCAATGTTCGCAGGTAAGTTTCTAGTCAAGTGGTGGCAGCAATGTTCGCAGGTAAGTTTCTAGTCAAGTGGTTGCAGCAATGTTCGCTGGTAAGTTTCTAGTCAAGTGGTGGCAGCAATGTTCGCAGGTAAGTTTCTAGTCAAGTGGTGGCAGCAATGTTCGCTGGTAAGTTTCTAGTCAAGTGGTGGCAGCAATGTTCGCAGGTAAGTTTCTAGTCAAGTGGTTGCAGCAATGTTCGCTGGTAAGTTTCTAGTCAAGTGGTGGCAGCAATGTTCGCAGGTAAGTTTCTAGTCAAGTGGTGGCAGTAATGTTCGCTGGTAAGTTTCTAGTCAAGTGGTTGCAGCAATGTTCGCTGGTAAGTTTCTAGTCAAGTGGTGGCAGCAATGTTCGCTGGTAAGTTTCTAGTCAAGTGGTGGCAGTAATGTTCGCTGGTAAGTTTCTAGTCAAGTGGTGGCAGCAATGTTCGCTGGTAAGTTTCTAGTCAAGTGATGGCAGTAATGTTTGTGGGAATCAGATGTGGTAATTGTTTGTCTGTTTTTGCCTGATTTATGACCTAAAATTCAAACGCACTGTACTATGCTATCGGGTGGGACTTTGTTTACTAATAGTTCGGCCATCAGTCCAGCCATTATATTTGCTTTCATCTTTGCAGTCATTCGTTGTGTCTGCAACGCAAGAATTTAACCCTACCCTATCTGGGAAATACTTGTCTTAATAGGAAAAATACAGATACACAATCTATTCCCGAGCTGTGATCGCAGCCCTATGCTATAGTTATGAGAACACCTGCGTGAAAGACATTGCCAATGATGGCTAATTTTTTAGTTAGCTGAGTTGGCAGTGTTCCCTAGTGGCAGTAACTTTGTGGCATAGTGGTATAAGACTTATCATGGCAAGGGGCTGTGCCAAGGAATACAGGTTCGATCCTGCTTCGGACCATATATTGTTCTTTGTTTTTTTTTTCTGAGTGCCATAAATACCTCTTCCTCTGAAATGATTTGTTGATTATCGCATCGGAATTTTAATAATATTAATTTATTATTGTCTCCATTTGTTGCCTATCCAATGTTTACAAAGGTTTGTTTGATGTCTTGCCAACAGATGAAGAGAGTTTCGCAGTTAGAAATAAATAAAAAAAATATTGTACTTATGACCAAATTTATCAAAGTAAAAGTTGCACTTTTATGATTCGTTAGTATTTTTTACTAAGTGCAGTCGGTGTTTGAAGAAAAAAATATCTGCTATGCAATGACCTGTCAGGATCAACAGCGGAAATAATTAGAAAAGTATGAGGGAAAAAATTGTTGCCCATGGCAACTTGTCAATTTCCTAGAATTTTAATTTTGATGCTGTCATTTTTAGGAAGGTATTGTAATCTAGGGTTAAAGGAGTAAATGTTGGTGCTGCTTCATGTCATGTTCTTTCATGCAAGTCCATGTGTTATGTTTATCTGGACCTAATTACAAACATTCTGCTGACTAGACATTGCTTTTATCAGCTGATCTGCTCATGTTAGTTCGCTCACAGATTCAAAACAAAAAAATCCACATACAAAAAATTTAAAAACTGAGAAGCAGATCAATGTAGTCTCCTTCATCTTTCCTTGCTGACACACGAATCTGTCAGTATGGCCTGAGAAGTGTGATAGAACAACAGCAGACGGCCATGTTTTTCCACTTTGTATGCTCCATGATTGCCTATATTACTCTTTATTGCATTGTGTTGTGCACTCTGTGATCCAGTTCATGATATATCTATTGTTTGGAGCTTCATCTTGATCTTCTAGCACGGCTATACATTGGCCTTGTTTTAAAGCTGCAGTGTCTTAGGAAAGCAACCAGACCAGACTTAACTCCCCTGTCAGTTTAATTCGAAATAAACACTAATTTGCACTCATGCACGTTAAAGAAACCTTGACGATTAAAATAGAAAAATATAGATTTGCCACTGCTCAGCAAAAGCCTGCCCCCACCTGAGTATCCCAGGCCATGTTAAGGAGATTGTGCACGTGGGATGGGGTAATCCTCATATGGCGGGGGGGGGGGGGGGGGGTATTGGAGCAAATCTGGATTCATCCAATGTGTAGTGATAATGATTCTAACAAGAACAAATTTGATTCATATTACAATTTTATTTCAATAAGTAACGTCACATCAATCTGATCTATAGAGCAGCTTCATTTCAACAAGTAACAACATCACATCAATCTGATCTATAGAGCAGCTTCATTTCAACAAGTAACAACATCACATCAATCTGATCTATAAAGCAGCTTCATTTCAACAAGTAACAACATCACATCAATCTGATCTATAGAGCAGCTTCATTTCAACAAGTAACAACATCACATCAATCTGATCTATAAAGCAGCTTCATTTCAACAAGTAACAACATCACATCAATCTGATCTATAAAGCAGCTTCATTTCAACAAGTAACAACATCACATCAATCTGATCTATAGAGCAGCTTCATTTCAACAAGTAACAACATCACATCAATCTGATCTATAAAGCAGCTTCATTTCAACAAGTAACAACATCACATCAATCTGATCTATAAAGCAGCTTCATTTCAACAAGTAACAACATCACATCAATCTGATCTATAAAGCAGCTTCATTTCAACAAGTAACAACATCACATCAATCTGATCTATAAAGCAGCTTCATTTCAACAAGTAACAACATCAATCTGATCTATAAAGCAGCTTCATTTCAACAAAATAAAGAGCTGGCGTTGATGCAAGTATTTTGTTCAAGTGTTTCTTTTCTCCATGATTGGAAGTATTTTGTTCTCAAACATCTCTCTTGACACACATGATTTGTTAATGCTTTTGTGATGGATCACATAGTGGAACAAGACTTACCAACAAACCATATAAATTATGTTTGAACTTGTATTGAGATGTCTACTGGATTTGTTGCAGGTTTGGAAATGGTGGTGGTGGTGGTGGCGGCTTTGGTGGGCGAGACTATCGTCAACAGAACAAGCCCATGAAGGCTAACTTCCAGGCAGGAGGAGGTGGCAGCGGTGCCTTCAATGGACAGCAGCCATTCAACAATCACTTCACCAACTTCCCACCACCCCAGTACAACTATGGTGGAAGTTATGGAGGAACTTACAACTCAGCCCCAAGCAATGACTGGTGGGGGAACTAACCAGCCAGGTCATGTCCGCAGGCTGGTCTTGTTCTCATAGCTTGTGGCAAGTGAAGAGTCACCTTTATCATGTGTGTTTTATTTGAACTTTTGCTAGATGTTCTCTAAGTGCTTGTTATTTTAGTATGTTGGGTTCATGCATTAGTAGTCAAAATGGCTGCTTACTGTTCTTGCTGTCAACTTAGTCTCTATATCTGTCACTATGTGAGGTTTCTCTAGACTTGTCACCTCAACAAATGTCTAGGACTGTAGCAAGTCTCTACTATAATCGTGCACGAGGTGCACTGCCAGGTGTATCATCAAGAGATCTCATTCTTTTGTGGTTAGGTTGACTTTTCACAACTTTTCCAATAATAATAAAATTTAAAAAAACCGAATTCCCTTCATCATGAACACAAGAGGTTGTCTTCATAATTGAGTCTTCCTCTTTCGACATATCTGAGACAGGATCTAGCAGATGTTTCATTTTTCTCTATTTTACCATTGGTATTGGGAAATTCATATCAAAATGGTAGACACGTATTGATCTTTGAGTTAAGATTCCAATTATTTCAACATAATTAAATGTTTTTATCTTTTTTGACTGCAGACACACCTCTAGTTTTAGTATCAACACATTTTTGGGGTTTTTGGTTAACAAAAAATACCCAACTTTGAATTACCATGGGATTTACATTTTGTAATACTTTTCTTGTTTTTTTTTGTGTGTGGTCAATTATGGTTTACTATAATGGCTTATGTCTATGGGTGTCATCTTTTATATGTATAAGTTAAGTTTTTGTTTGAGAAATGTACCATAATACCTGATTGTCATAGTACTTGTCAAGAATATTGACTGCATATCATACAACTTTGCCACTTATCAAAGGTGTGATATCTAGTGATAATTTTCAGCTAAGTATTTGGGGGGGGGGAATGCATTAATCATAATGTGCATGTATTCTTGAACTCGGCACTAATGTGAGCCCCCATTGTTATGGTTGGTAAGAGGAAGGGCACACAAATATATAGGTCCATCTTGTTGTTATTGTTATAATATTGTTTGCTGAAGTCAAAACCTGGTCTTCACATTATTTTAAGTATATTTGTTGCTGGCATAATGCCACACATGATGAACTTCACTTGCTGCAGCCATGGGCCACCATAGCCTGCGGGAGGGCTCCAATAAGTGTTGTCTCCACTTTTGTCACGTAGCTGTCACATGGTAGTGCTCTTGATTATATTTACATGTTCACAGGGGGGAACATGCGGCGAGGACCAGAAGTGTTTTTATTACGAAGCTCTGTTAAAACTCAACTCATTGTTTCTTTGTTCACAAATTTTCTTTTTTGTCATTTTTGTGTCCGTTGTCTGGTGACACACTTTCCTAAAAACCCAAGCAACAACATCCTTTGGGACATTTATTGACAAAAACTACCAAAAAAAAAAAAAAAATAAGAAGAAAAAGGACACCTTTTGTAAGACACCAAACTTTCATCACCCAAGTTGTCATAGATTTTTTTTCCTGTGTGTATTTTTGTTCATCAAAACAAATCTTTTTTTTTTTTTATGAACTCTTTCTCCAGTGTTGAACTGGAGGAGTTAGCTTGAAAGGAACATTAACAAGAGAAAATTGACCAAAAAAAAAAGATAAATATAATGATGAAACCAAGTTCTTTTGATGCACAATAAGAGCACACTGGCATCATGGAGCTAAAAACTTATCTTCTTAGACTTGGCTAACTTGTTTTCTTTCTCTGTCAAGTGGTTACAGGTTGTAAGTCAACTGATAATGCATTCCGCTAATGGTGTTGCAGTTATCCCATATTTTCATCATATAGTTTGTGGTGGTATACTATCAACCCACCTGCCTCACATCTCAGGAAAATAGATTTGCTCATCTTTTTTTTATCCGATTGTTAATTTACAATAGAAAGAGATGTTTTGTTGCTGTCAGCAAACTTTTTTTTTTTACTTAATTTTTTTTTTTTATTTAGAAGTAGCAACGTTAAAAAAACATGAAGTGGTGTTTGGTTTGATAATGAAAGTTAGCTTCAGCTTACACTACCAGCACCATACATGGCTGGAGGCATTTCTATGAACACCACTTGATAGTGAAAGACTACAGTTGACTTGTCTCAACCAAATGATTACCATGCCATCAGCAAGGCAAGCGCACACGTATGGTCAACCATAAACAACAAAGTGTCAACCTCACATCCACACATCTACAACAGACACACAAAAAGCAATGCTATCCAACTTTGTCGGTTGACTTTTACTTTGGAGCTATGTCACTGACATGTGACATTTGACATTATATATGAGTGTATGAACAACTGTATTGTTTTGGAAACGTGCAGTTGAAATGAAACAAATCTTCTCCCTAGCTATTTATGAGCATTCCGTGGCTGAGTTGCCAAGTTGTTGTCAACCCCAGCCAAAAGTTATGCTTAAGTCAGTGAATACATTAGCTTATGTTCAATGAAAGTCTTTCCATATCAGTATTGTTTTTGACTGGAGTAAGAAAATGTGATTTCGGATATTGAAATCATAACTATTTATCAGCCTTTTGTACAAATAAATTTTGATATTTCTACAGCCCAGTGTTTCATTGCTTCACACGGTTTTCGTGTACTTAAAGGGTGCCTTTCACATTGATAGCAGCCAAGGTTTCACATATATTTTGTTATGTTGTTGATTGCACAATCTCTGCCACTTGACATTCCGAAGTGCAAAACTTGAAACAAATCAAAACAGGTGCTCAGTGAGATCTGCCATCAAATAAGTTCATGCTTGAACATTTATGATAGTTTTGTTATTTTTGCTTGACAACATGTTGTTCCATTTTTACAAATTGATGATATATAGCATATTAAATATAAATCATCTAAACCATACACACGCGCGTGTGTGTATGGATAGGTGCGTATGTAAATAAGTCTCTAGTCATAATCATAAACAGCTCCAGTTGTCAAATAAATCATCATTTCCCATTCAATGTTTTGAACATAAACACAGAGTTCATAAGCTACAAATTGCACAATATCAACAGTGTGAGCATTATTGTCTCTTAGTCTTCTAATAATATTACCCCTGCCTCAAATTCATTTACTGTTCTCTTATTTTTTCCTGTATTTTTCTCATAATTTCTTCAGATATTTTCTGTTTTTAAAAATGTGCTAATATATAATTTCTTGTTAACATAAACAGTTCAGGTCGGGGGGACAACACTCCGTTATTAGAAAATATCTACAGCATGATGTGAGGGTCCTAGGCCTTCATTCATGGCCAGTCAAAAACAGAAACAACAAAATCAGTCATGAAAAGGGATCTAAGCTGGCATTCATGGTGCATGCTGGGAGGTGTTGGATATTATGTTGTCACAACACTCAATCCTGCATTCAGTTCCAGCATCTCTTCTCATTGATGTCTACCTCTATCTTTCTGACCTATTTTTAAAAAGTATTTCAACCTCCACTCATGCTTCACAGATCTGTCTGTTTTATTCCTAATTTGTTTTATAATCAGACAACAATCTGTTTTATAAACTGACCAGCTGTTTCTAAAGGATTGAACTACTCATCTGAGGTGAAACTAATGGACCAACCTCTTATGTGAGATTACCTGATGAAGGTTTGTGACCTGACTTTTGAGGCATCACATTATGCTGTAGAGCTGCGTTAATTCCTGTTTTCTCTTATCCTCCCTGAGTACTGGCTACACCTCCCTATGTTCAGTGATTAGAAATGATTTCACTTTCAGATTTGTTGCATATCTTCTTTTCACCCACAAGTATATGGGCAGAGCTAAAGTGGTCATGAGCTAGGAATTGTCTGACTAAATATAGTGACACTAGCTACTCACATAAGTCTTTGGGCTGGCAGGTCACTGACAAATATCTCTTGTCATTACTGTCTAGCTTTCTGTATTTTTGTAAAAAATAGTAAAGAGAGAATGTCCTTTTTGTGGTTCTTGATGTTCTCCAACTAATATGAAACTATAAGGCAGAGACCTTTGAAGCACTGAAACTGTGTGAAGCTATTTTTTCATGTAGTATTTTGATTTGGGCTGCATTTGGTTTCCAAAACAATATCTGAAATGGCACTTGGGTGGTAGATGTCATCTAAAGACAGGGCCTGACCACTGTTCTCTAGAAATGACAAAGGTTTCCATTGATAAAGCTATGTAAATTAATCTGTATCAATTATTTTGTACATGACACAGCAATTTAATAAGGTGTTTACAAAAGTTAGATTTTGCCTTCCACATTAAAAAAAAATATATATTTGTGACTGCCTGCCATATTGTTATGCCATTCAACATTTGACAGAACAGCACAACTCAGAGGGTCATGTATTTGAAAAGCATATTTTTGTGCAGCAAAACACCTGTGTTGTTTTCTGTTGGACATCACATATTGGCAGGACTTAGCAGTTGAATATATCATGACCAGCATATAACAGAACTGAGGTTTCATCATTTTGACATTTCTGTTCATATAGTCGCAAACTGTTCCTTGTCAAGCTTTCCTATGTTGATCTGTATAAGAGATGCACACTGGGGAACACTCTTTTAGGGCATATGTATGTGGTCACTCACATCAATCCTTGTCAATTTATACACAAACTTAGTTCACACTGTACATTGCAAAATGCACTGTTCTCAACCATGGTATCAATCCATTGTTGCAAGTTGCAAATACTCTACAGTTTTTTCTTGTTTAACTCAAAGAACAATTTTATGTTTCAAATATTTGCCTGGTAAACATAACGTGGAGAGACAAATATTTGTTGCTGATGCTCTCCCTTTGTCATGTCTGCTAACCAATGTTATGATAGGTCTCCTTCAACCTCTGCATATAGTCATACTTTGTTCTTGCATCATCTATCATCATTTGTGAACAAAGTGTTCTGCATCATTCCATGATTTGGTGGGATGGAAGCAAACCCTGTCTCAGTTCAATAGGTCAGGGGTTACATTGAGTTATATTTAGTATTTCTCTAGTGAGTGATACCTAGGATGACATTAACAGCCACATTTTAATCAGGTTTTATGTCTAATTTATGAGAACCAAGATCATGTTTTCTATGGTTTCAGCAGTGTTAAATAATTGTGGCGTATGTCTCCCCAGTTTGCTGTGCAGTCTCTTGTATGTGACCTCTGCCCCCTGAACTTTGGTGTGAGAGTTTGTTGACATTCAAATGTTCTATATTTAAGAAGCAGGTCTGTCTTGAGGGCCACATGTCCCTAAGAAGTGACAAGACTGAGTACTCTTTTGCCATGACAGTATCAGATATTTTGTCTGATGCTGGACACCACAGGCTAACATTTTTAATTCATAGCACCAACATATATATGTGTGTGTTAATGACTAGTGGCACCTACATGTATGTGTTGACTAGTAGCACCAACATATATGTGTGTGTTGACTAGTAGCACCAACATATATGTGTGTGTTGACTAGCAGCACCAACATGTGTGTGTGTGTTGACTAGCAGCACCAGCATACATGTATGTGTGTGTTGACTAGCAGCACCAACATATATGTGTGTGTGTTGACTAGCAGTACCAACATGTGTGTGTTGACTAGCAGCACCAACATATATGTGTGTGTTGACTAGCAGCACCAACATATATGTGTGTGTTGACTAGCAGCACCAACATATATGTGTGTGTTGACTAGCAGCACCAACATATATGTGTGTGTTGACTAGTAGCACCAGCATATATGTGTGTGTGTTGGCTAGTAGCACAAACATATGTGTGTGTTGTTGATAACTAGGAAAAGGTCACAGGTTTTCTCTTAGAAGCAACAGTGTATACGTCTAATGATTTTTTATTTTTTTTCTATTTTTTTTTGGGGTGGTGGTGGGTGGTGTTGTATCTAGAATAATGTAAACATTTGTTAGGATCAAAACATGTGGGTAAATTGATGCATTTAATGTGGCCTATGTGGCTCTTTATTGCTACAAGAGAGGGTCTATACACAGGCCTGTTAGCTTCAATGTTGGCTACATGTTTCTGTTGTAGAAGTTCCATTGTGAGCCATCTAGTAGGTGCACTATTCATGTATCTTCACAGCAGTTCATGAGTTCAGCAGTTTTTTTTGTTTATTATTTTGTTGAGTGGATAATACAACTGTTCTGATTGTGTTGCGATGTGAAATTCAAGAGCAGTCTCTCTGTTTATTCAGAAATATTGCTGCTGATCTGTACAAATGGTTGCACATTTTCTTTGTCCTAATTGCATATCTGGTTCAGAGCCGAATGTTGCCCTGCATATTTTTTTTTGTTCTCTTAATTTTAATTTTTTTTCAAACTTTTGAAGGTATTTGGGTTATCACTTAACCGTTTGGATGTTAGTGTTTTTAATACTCTTTTGTTTCTTGAGGAATACAAAAATGAAAACAATTGTCCACTATTTCTGATTGTTCACTTTATGTTGTGTATTGCATCAGACTGATTGTAGATGACATGCTTAGTGGTTATAGCTGTGGCACATATTGTGTGTGTGTACTCCAGGTTGTAACAGCCCATCAGTCTACGGGCCACTTTGTTTCTACGATTTAGAACATTCAGGGAGGGGGGGGGGGCGCAACATCACTGCATGTTGCAATTATCATCATTGTTGTACATCAGATGCTGTGAGCTTCATCATCCTCGGATAACTGTCGCTCCAATTGTGTATGCTGTTTTTATTATTATTATTTTTTTTTTTTTTTTTGTAGTTAAAAAACCTTTTGACATTGTAAATGCAAATATTAATTCATTGATAATGTTGCCTTTACAATCAAGATCTGAGCTGATATAACATGACCAGTACTTTTATTTTCAAATTGTAAATTGAACCGCTACACACACACACATGTGGGTGTTGGGAGTCAAGGGTGAGTTAGGAGAGGAGGCTGGTGAACAAACCCATTCTCATGAGCCAGCAACTTTAGTTTGTCATTTTATTGTGACACATTGTAACTTTGTCTAGAGAACCATTTTCTCTCTTGTTATCATGAGATATCACTATTTGGTCTCAATGACATATGTAGACATATTTGCAGTAGTAGAGAATATTTTAATTCATTGAGACTAGAGGTTCACAAAATTATGGTATTTTTAACAGATTTTTGGGGTTTATCTTTGTGATGGATTCTTCTTTGTTGATTTAGCCACTGATGATTTTTGTATTTCATTCTAATCGTCCTTTGTATGCCATTAACATGTCAGTGTTCACACATTGGCCAGAATTTTGTTTATAAACGACACCAAATTAATATTTTTTAAAATTGCATCAGATGAGTGTGAGCTGACGACGTATGGCAGGAGCGAGGTTGAGTTCACGTGTGACATCAGTTTTCTGGCAACAGGAAGTGAGCGTTACTATTTGTTTCTAGCTAATCACTAAACCACTACTTCCTGTGATGGCTGCACCAGTGCCAGGTCCAATAACAGTCTCACTTTTCTCACTTCAAGTGGCCTTGTATGTGGTGGCTTTACAAAGAGAAGCTCTGATCCTTGGATTTGCTTCTCAAGTATAGTCATTAGAAGAAACAGCTTGCCTCTCTCAACAGTTTTATGGGGGAGATGTTCAGCAGACAGTTTGATGCCACTTGTGGTTTTGTTCTATAGAAAAGTTTGCTGGTCAACTGTTTTGTGATGATTAGGCCTATACCATAGCTTTGACCTCAGATAGGAGTTAGCTTGACACAAGTCGTTGCCAAGCTGTTTGATTGGCTGCCAGGGAGATGCCATCATGAGAAGAACTGGTTTTGCTGATACAGCACCTCACATCTGTAACTCGTGTGCGTACATGCGATGGACTGTATGGGCAGGATGATTTTGTTGTGTGCAAAACCTCAAATGGTTAGTAAAACTGTCTCCATTGCTATCTATGCATATGTGTGCATATGTTAGTGAGTTGTGGAACAAATAACACCTTATGATATGTGGTGTCACAGGTGAAAGTTCTCACTCCTGCAAAATATGTTTGCTTGCAGTTCATAGTCAGTTCATTTGACCATAATAGGCAACCAAAATAATTGATTAATATTTGCCCCCATTATATGAGAAGAAACTTTTTAAAAAAAAATTAAAATAGTGTTGTCATGCTTGCATAGGTCTTGATAATAATAAAGGTGAATATGTTTGTAATATATCAAGACTTTGATGTTGTTCATCATGGATTCAATGGTCATGTCTCCAGTTAGAGACAGATATGACTGGAGCTTTTTTATAATTAATTTTAAAATTTGCCCGTGACTGGTCAGTGTTAATTGTAATTTGTTAATTGTTAGAAGTCAGCACTGATCAGTATCTGGCCATACTTGTGGCCAGTTTGAACATTGAAATCGTCTCCATCTCATGTTGAATGATCTCTTCATGACCGGTGTCATAACTTATCGTTGTTGAAATGTCAGGTCAGAGGAATGTTTTACGTATCAAGATATACACAACTGTCTCATCCACTACGTGCAGCTGTTCAGTCATCTGACAAGTCATCAACCGTACACATTTTGTTAATGATAAGTTGTTTCTGTCATGATGAATTTACTTTCCAGTCTGTTCCCAGCTGAGAGTTTGTTTCCCCGTCTGGGATGGACCACTGTGTTACCACAGAGGATGGAGTGTTGGTATTGAACCCTGATCTAGTGGATTAGTGCTTATTGGACATCTTTAGAGTGTCTTGTTTTAGTAAATCTGTTTAGTAGCAATATCAAACATTGATGGACAGACATGCATCTCTTATAGATAATATCTGTATTGGCTTGGTCTGTCGAATAGTTAGAAATATTACAATGAAGAAATTGGTGAATGAAGGCTTTGCTGTTGGTTGTGTGATTGCGTGCAACATAATAGTTGGGAGTGTGGGTCTTATTTTAGCGCTGGTAACCTTTAGAGTCTCAAAGTGCAGCCAGTCTGTTCTCATCTATACATTTATGAGCCGGGCTGCTTTACTTGAAGGTTTGTGTGATCACATCTATTGTTATATTGTTGATAATGAGAGAGCCATAAGTATGGTCAATCTTGGCTGTTCAGTCCATCTCATCCAGGAGAGCTTCATCAATTTGTTGATGTTGTCTTCTTGAATTGTCTATATCTGTGGAGTGTCTTCACTAACAGTAGTCTCCATATAAAGCAGAATATGCATCATGAGTGAGTTGTTGTAGGAGCAGCTGCAAGAATTGTGCGTACACCAAACAAGAGGGAAACATAATTGATGATCTTTCTGGACTGAAGTTCCCTTCAAAAGGCAAATTGCCTTGCTACAAGATGAAAGCTGTGTTTTCTGCCATGCCTTGTTCTGGTGTATATGAGATGTTATTGGTACTGTGTTTGCATATATATAATCTTATTTGTACTTTTCCAATGTTTAGTTTTGTATGTTTTATCCACGTAACATCCAGCTTACCTCATTCAATATGATACAGTTAGATGGTGTTATGGGTTTTATTAACAACTTCACATAATTTCTCTTGATCTCCTAAATTGGCTCCAAGTTGAAAATGGTGGTAAACAGGAAGATCTGTCTTGCTGGCTGCGCCATTCGTTATTGTGATGCATTAACTTTATTACTCTCAGTAATCATTAATATTTTTCTCATTTGTAGTTTAGTGAGGATGCCACAGAATTATTTTTATCTGTTAGGTTTGTGGATAATTCTTACAATTATACTGATGTTAAATGTAGGAACTGTTGAATATTGAAACATCAGCAATATGATTTAGATGTGACACAGATGTGAGAGGAATTGTTAGTAGCAGTTGGATAAAACATCATTGTTGAGTGCCGGACATTGATTGTTGTCTTAGTGTTACTGCTGTCTTAAGTCTGTTGTTGTTGAGGCAGAGAAAGTCAAACTTCCTGTCAGTATGTCAAGGGTCTGGCATAGATGATAATGTGGGTAGGACTTTGGTAGTCAGTATGTCAAGGGTCTGGCATAGATGATGTTGTGGGTAGGACTTTGGTAGTCAGTATGTCAAGGGTATGGCATAGATGATGTTGTGGGTAGGACTTTGGTAGTCAGTATGTCAAGGGTCTGGCATAGATGATGTTGTGGGTAGGACTTTGGTAGTCAGTATGTCAAGAGTCTGGCATAGATGATGTTGTGGGTAGGACTTTGGTAGTCAGTATGTCAAGGGTCTGGCATAGATGATGTTGTGGGTAGGACTTTGGTAGTCAGTATGTCAAGGGTATGGCATAGATGATGTTGTGGGTAGGACTTAGGTAGTCAGTATGTCAAGGGTCTGGTATAGATGATGTTGTGGGTAGGACTTTGGTAGTCAGTATGTGTTGGCATCAGCGGTCAGGGATTTTTTCATCTCAAGTGACTTGTGGCTTCATGTTTGTACACACTCATTGTCTGTACTGTGCCTTCATGTCTGTTGTTGCTGCATATCTGTACACACTCATTGTTTGTACCATATCTGTACACGCTCATTGTTTGTACTGCGTCTTTTTCCTTCCTGTTAGTGGCTCCAGTGAAACATTCTTGTCTTGATAATTTCTTGTTGTCAGTAGTCAGCTATCATCATCATGTACCTGTCAGTGAACAGTCTGGAGAGTCATGCTATCAAGACCTGAATATCACTGGACTTGGAAATAGTGGAAGCCATGTTCTCATGTGTCCTGTACGTCGTTTGAAACCATGTTCTCATGTGTCCTACACATCGTTTGAAGCCATGTTTCATATACGTCATTTAAAGCCATGTTATCATGTGTCTTGTATGTTGTTTTATACCATGTTTCATGTGTCCTGTATGTTGTTTGAAGTCATGTTTGTGTGTCCTGTATGCTGTTTGAAGTCATGTTTTGTGTGTCCTGTATGTTGTTTGAAGCTATGCTTTGTGTGTCCTGAATGTCGTTTGAAGCTATGTTTTGTGTGTTCTGAATGTCGTTTGAAGCTATGTTTTGTGTGTCCTGTATGTCGTTTGAAGCTATGTTTTGTGTGTCCTGTATGTCGTTTGAAGCTATGTTTTGTGTGTTCTGAATGTCGTTTGAAGCTATGTTTTGTGTGTCCTGTATGTCGTTTGAAGCTATGTTTTGTGTGTCCTGTATGTCGTTTGAAGCTATGTTTTGTGTGTTCTGAATGTCGTTTGAAGCTATGTTTTGTGTGTCCTGTATGTCGTTTGAAGCTATGTTTTGTGTGTCCTGTATGTCGTTTGAAGCTATGTTTTGTGTGTCCTGTATGTCGTTTGAAGCTATGTTTTGTGTGTCCTGTATGTCGTTTCTTTCTGTGAAGGTGACCCATCATTTTCTGTCCTTGGTGAAAAGTCAGATCATGATATGACTACAACAGGCCCAGTTGTGTCGCCAACTGGCGGGACTTGCTGTTTACATTTCTAGGTAGATATCTGCGCTACCACACTTTATTCTAAGTTGGGATGGTGGCGCTTGTGTCAGGTGGAAATGTCTACCTTGTAGGTCGGCCCGTCCTGAAGGTGGCATTTGTAGGTCGGCCCAGTCCTGAAGGTGGCACTTGTGTCAGGTGGAAATGTCTACCTTGTAGGTCGGCCCGTCCTGAAGGTGGCACTTGTTGGTCGACCCAGTCCTGAAGGTGGCACTTGTGTCAGGTGGAAATGTGTACCTTGTTGGTCGGTCTAGCCCTGAAGGTGGCACCTTCATTTTGTGAAGTCTTTATGCTGAGATGCTATCTGTATTGTAGATCTGTATAGTTAATCTGGATGGTGCTTGTTAGTCGAGTTTATGGTTTGTGAGATGTTTTTTAGTTTGGGTTCATGTCATTTGTGGAAATTGTATTTGGTCAAGTGCTTGTGGGTGAGGGTTAAGGTTCATGTGATTTGTGGAGATTGTGTTTGATGGGGTTTTTTTTTTTTTTTTGGGTGAGGATTAAAGTTAGTGTGATTTATGGAGATTATAATTGTAACGTGTTTTTATGAGTGGTTATTTTGTTATTAATTGCTCTTGTCATGTGGTTGTATTTTTGTGTGTGTTTGATATCTTGAGGTTAGTTGTCTTGCTTGTATTTGGTATCTTAAGTTTAGTTGTCTTGTTTGTGTTTGATATCTTAAGATCAGTTGTTGTCTTGTTTGTGTTTGGTATCTTGAGGATGTTTATTTTGTTAATATTTGTTGTCTTCTATGATGTTTGTTGTTTTTTTTTAAATTTAGTTTAATGACGATGTTTGTTGTTGTCTTATTTATGTTTTGTGTGTCCAGGATATTTGTTGTTGTCTTATTTATGTTTAGTGTGTCCAGGATGTTTGTTGTTGTCTTATTTATGTTTAGTGTGTCCAGGATGTTTGTTGTTGGTTTGTGTCTATTGTAGACAAAACAGAGTTAATGTGTACCCCCTGGTACATGATTATAAACATGACATGGTCATACTTAGTTTCTTGGAATTGGCATTTGAGAGTAAATGTTTGATCATGACCAGCGCCATCATCACTTTTTGTGTGTGAGCACAAGGTAACCTCCACAGTAGGCATAGGTGTAAAGCGTCTGCTGCATCATCATGATGTAGTTATAGCGGTGCTGATTGATATGTCTGCTGGGTTCTTAAGTTACCTTTTTTTTTGTATTTCCCCACATCCACCAGTTAGAGGGTCAGGGAATCCACACAGGTATTTGAATTGTTTATAATAAAATTGTTGATATAAATTGGTAAGTGAAATGAGACTAAATGCAAATATGGAATAGTTGAGAGTGGCCCTGTTATCGTGTGTGACTGGGGGTTGAAATTATCGTAAGGATATAAGCTAACGGAAGGTCACAAATTGCTTTTGGCCAGATTTGTAACAATTTGAAAGCCAGTTTTGAGTTATGCCAGAGGCAACAATTACAAAATGGCAACATAAGATGTAGAGAACTTGATAAATTGTTGACATTAATCTGCCAGATATTTCTATAACAAAAGAAAAAGCCTAGTCATTTCAATGATTTATTCTGGAGGTATCACACATACATGCCTTGTTTTTGTTGGACTCCCTGGAGTAGCCAGCCTGGCACAGTTGACTCAAGCATCCAAGTTGAGCTACTGCAAGTTTGGGATGTTTGATGCTTTTGTTACATTGATGTCCACATTTGGCAATGTCTTCTATGAAATAAAGCAGTCTGAATGACACCTTGTGGCATTTGTTTGTTGTCAATGTCACCTTTTATTTATGTATAGTTTAGTCATTTATTTGTTAGTGCCACTTGATATAGATATTTGTCATAAGTGGTAAAAGTAAAGAGCCCCTTCACGCCATATGGCATTTAGGAAATGTGGTCGGTATTACGCCCGTGCTGGTTTACTTTCCCAGAAAAAAATCCGGTACCCATTTTAAGCCTGGGTGAACCCGGAAGCCGACCTTTGTAGTCCAGTTCACTAACCACTGAGCTATCGCGGGTCCCATTAATTCAGTAAGCCTGTCAATATTTATTCATCCAGCAAGGCTGAAGAATAGGTAGAATTAGATGGAAAGAAAAGAAAGCACGAAGTTTTAAAACAACTAAAAATGAAAAAAGAACTACTAAACACAATTAGAACAAGACAAATGAAATTTTTTGGTCATGTTAAAAGACACAACAGTCTAATAAAAGTAATATTAGAAGGGAAAATACACGGTAAAAGAGGCAGAGGCGGACCAAGACTAACATGGACGAGTAACATCAAAAGATGGACTAGTCAGCCTGTTGCAATCTGCACCATCAAAGCAAGAGACAGAGTGGAATGGCGCTCCATGGTAGCCAACCATCGATGCGGAGACGGCACTCAATGATGATGAATACCATATTTCCCTATACGCCACTTGGCGTGACGGGGGTACTTTATTTTTACTGAATTAATGAATTTTGACAGACTAACTGAAATATAAATATCCCAGAAGATGCTGGAATACTCAGAATCAACAAAATGGTAGGAATGTAGACATGGTTCCGATCGTGGAAAACTAGTAACTGCCAGTTAATCTCAACACAGACAAATCCCTGGACTTGAGAAAGTTCTCACGTGTAGAAACAGGGCAGGCAATGTTATAGTGTGTTTACAAGATACGTAGGTTCAGTGTTGTGATGACCAACTGAACAAATCTAGTGTGTGGTTCTGTGGGAAGGACAAAGACCAATAATTAATCCTGAAATTTGTTCACAAACAGATCTACAACTGATCACAGAAACAATAACTAGATCACAGATTTGTTCACAAGCAGGTCTACAACTGATCGGGGGTTATGGCAAAGAAATGCAAATGAATGCATAAACATGCGAAGCTGCAGTAAAGCTGAATGTGAGGGAAAATTGAAAAAAAAAAGAAAAATGGTATGGTCAAAGCTTTACGTGATTACGAGCATTACGTATGACTCACCCTTTTCCCGTTCTGACCACGGTCCACGACACAGGGAAGTCATTTTTCTTTTCTTTAACCAATTTCGATTATTTTGTTTTGGATGTTTCGTTACTAGTTAGCTATGTAGGATTAGTTTTATTTACTTACATATCTGTGTGTGCGTGTTGTTTGTTTGTTCCTGCTGAAGGCCTATTGGGCCGAAACGTCGTTCAAATCTGTGTCGTCTACAACTGATCACAGGAACAATAACTGGATCACGGATTTGTTAACAAACAGGTCTACAACTGATCACAGAAACAATAACTAGATCACAGATTTGTTCACAAGCAGGTCTACACACACGTCACAAAAACAATTTATAGTTCGAAGTTAATACAAAGAATTATAATTATATTCGTAAACACACACACACATTTATTCAACAGTTAAATACTAAATGAATAACACAAACATATATATATATATATATATATATATATATATATATATATATATTTAGAGATAGAGAGACAACAGTCTGTACAGTCAGAAAGATATATTGATGGATGGATACATAGCTAGATAGACAGACAAACAGTCAGTCGGACGGGCAGGCAGGCAGATACATAGATAGATAGATTATGGGTGAGTTGGTGGGTGAGTGGGTGGATGGATGGATGGATGGATGGGTGGGTGGATGGATGGACGTACGGACGGACGGATAGGCTAGCAGGCAGATGGTAAGTGCAAAGTGAGATCACTAACAAAACTAACTTGTCCCACAAAGTGAGATCACTAACAAAACTAACATGTCCCACACTGAACTAGTCTGGATTCTTGTCCATATATGGTGATGTTAAACATTATACAGGCAACGATCTTCTGACATTTTTATGTTTACAGTCACAGACGAACACGGATTCCTGACAGGTGCCCTCTTGTAAGGTCACCTAGAGCGGCTAGCAAACCTACACAGCTACCATCTAGAGTGCACCATTTTTATTGTAGGTCACGTGATAGTTTGTCCAACATATTATCACGTGACCACATATCCTGGTTGCATTTCCTGAAACAATTCTACGAAATGTGCATTGCGGTCACGCTTGCAGGAAGATAAAGGGTTCGCCAAATGTCTCTCTGTCTCCACATCAATAAGCGCTCTAACGATGTGGACTACTTCAATATGTCCCCACAACAATATGTCCCCACAACAATATGTCATCATAACAATATGTCCCCACAACAATATGTCCCAACAACAATATGTCCTCACAACTATGTCCCCACAACAATATGCCCCCACAACAATATGTCATCATAACAATATGCCCCCACAACAATATGTCATCATAACAATATGCCCCCACAACAATATGTCATCATAACAATATGCCCCCACAACAATATGTCATCATAACAATATGCCCCCACAACAATATGTCCTCACAACATGTCGTCACACAAATATGCCACAACAACAATATGTCCCCACAACAATATGTCCTCACAACAATATGTCCCCACAACAATATGTCCTCACAACAATATGTCTTCACAACAATATGTCCTCACAACAATATGTCGCAACAACAATATGTCCCCACAACAATATGCCCCCACAACAATATGTCCTCACAACAATATGCCTTCACAACAATATGTCCTCACAACAATATGTCCTCACAACAATATGCCCCCACAACAATATGTCCCCACAACATGTCCTCACAACAATATGTCCCCACACCCATATGTCCTCACAACAATATGTCCCCACAACAATATGTCCCCACAACAATATGCCCCCACAACAATATGTCCCCACAACAATATGTCCCCACAACAATATGTCTCCACAACAATATGTCCTCACAACAATATGTCCTCACAATAATATGTCCTCACAAAAATATGCCCCCACAGCAATATGTCTTCACAACAATATGTCCTCACAACAATATGTCTTCACAACAATATGTCCCCACAGCAATATGTCCCAACAACAATATGTCCCCACAACAATATGTCTTCACAACAATATGTCCTCACAAAAATATGCCCCCACAACAATATGTCTTCACAACAATATGTCCCCACAACATGTCCCAACAAAAATACGTCCCCACAACAATATGCCCCCACAACAATTTGTCCCCACAACAATATGCCCCCACAACAATATGTCCCAACAACAATATGCCCCTACAACAACATGTCCCCACAACAATATGTCTCCACAACAATATGTCCTCAACAATATGTCCTCACAACAATATGTCCTCACAAAAATATGCCCCCACAACAATATGTCTTCACAACAATAGGTCCTCACAACAATATGTCCCAACAACAATATGTCTTCACAACAATATGTCCCCACAACAATATGTCCCATCAACAATATGTCCCCACAACAATATGTCTTCACAACAATATGTCCTCACAAAAATATGCCCCCACAACAATATGTCTTCACAACAATATGTCCCAAAAAAAATATGTCCCCACAACAACATGTCCCAACAACAATATGTCCCCACAACAATATGTCCCAACAACAATATGTCCCCACAACAATATGCCCCTACAACAATATGTCCCCACAACAATATGTCCCAACAACAATATGTCCTCACAACAATATGTCCCCACAACAATATGTCCCCACAACAATATGCCCCAACAACAATATGTCCCAACAACAATATGTCCTCACAAAAATATGCCCCACAATAATATGTCCTCACAAAAATATGCCCCACAACAATATGTCCTCACAACAATATGTCCTCACAACAATATGCCCCCACAACAATATGTCCTTACAACAATATGTCCCCACAACAATGTCCTCACAACAATATGTCTTCACAATAATATGTCCCCACAACAATATGTCCTCACAACAATATGTCTTCACAACAATATGTTCCCACAACAATATGTCCCCACAACAATATGTCCTCACAACAATATGTCCCCACAACAATATGCCCCCACTACAATATGTCCACATAACAATATGCCCCCACAACAATATGTCCCCACAACAATATGTCCCCACAACAATATGTCCCCACAACAATATGTCCCCACAACAATATGTCCTCACAACAATATTTCCCCACAACAATATGTCCCCACAACAATAAGTCTCATTGCCACGTAAGGCATAATCCAGACAAAGATCTAGCTGGACTTTGCTCACCCAGACTGAATGCATTTCTGCAGAGAACAGATCAAAACTCTTCTAAAAGCTGCAACACGAACCACCCATGGGGCAGTGGATTCCAACAAAGTGTAATAACAAAGACATGTACTATGAGAAAGCAGCGGAGGTGGGGCAGTTCTTGAGAAAGGGACAAAACCTCGGCATAAAGTACCACTATTGGAGCTAAAACAATAATGTTGCGCTCTATACGGCTCATCATGATGGTCGTACCAGGAAGGGCACTCTGGGAGGTTTGCTTCCAGACATGAGCGAGGACAAATGAAGTGTTTCATTGCAGAGACTTGAATTAGTGGGAACTCGAATTAGTGGGGACTTGAATTAGTGGGGACTTGAATTAGTGGGGACTTGAATTAGTGGGGACTCGAATTAGTGGGGACTCAAATTAGTGGGGACTTGAATTAGTTGGGACTTGAATTAGTTGGGACTTGAATTAGTGGAGACTTGAATTAGTGGGGACTTGAATTAGTTGGGACATGAATTAGTGGAGAATTGAATTAGTGGGGACTTGCATTAGTGGAGAATTGAATTAGTGGGGACTTGAATTAGTGGGGACTTGAATTAGTGGAGACTTGAATTAGATTAGTGGGGACTTGAATTAGTTGGGACTTGAATTAGTGGGAAATTGAATTATTGGGGACTTGAATTAGTGGTGACTTGAATTAGTGGGGACTTGAATTAGCTGGGGCTTGAATTAGTGGGAAATTGAATTAGTGGGGACTTGCATTAGTGGAGAATTGAATTAGTGGAGACTTGAATTAGTGGAGACTTGAATTAGCTGGGGCTTGAATTAGTGGGAAATTGAATTAGTGGGGACTTGCATTAGTGGAGAATTGAATTAGTGGAGACTTGCATTAGTGGAGAATTGAATTAGTGGAGACTTGAATTAGTGGGGACTTGAATTAGTGGAGACTTGAATTAGTGGGGTCTTGAATTATTGGGGACTTGAATTAGTGGTGACTTGAATTAGTGGGGACTTGAATTAGCTGGGGCTTGAATTAGTGGGAAATTGAATTAGTGGGGACTTGCATTAGTGGAGAATTGAATTAGTGGAGACTTGAATTAGTGTAGACTTGAATTAGTGGGGACTTGAATTAGTGGGGACTTGAATTAGTGGGGACTTGAATTAGTGGAGACTTGAATTAGTGGGGACTTGAATTAGTGGAGACTTGAATTAGTGGAGACCAGAATTAGTGGAGACTTGAATTACTGGAGTCTTGAATTATTGGGGACTTGAATTAGTGGGGAATTGAATTAGTGGAGACTCGTATTAGTGGGGAATTGAATTAGTGGAAACTACAATTGTTGGGGGCTTGAATTAGTGGAGATTTGAATTATTGGAGACTTGCATTAGTGCAGACTTGAATTAGTGGAGTCTCTTGAATTAGTGGAGTCTTGAATTATTTGAGACTTGGATTAGTGGAGATTTGAATTAGTTGAGACTTTACGTAGCGGAGACTTGAAGTAGCAGAGACTTGAAAATTTAAACAAGAGTACTGGAACGCCATTTCTGTATGTATAAGAGAAGACTGTGCTAGTTGCTCTCCAATGAAAGAATGAAGACATCGTCACATCCGACTGTGCTATAGTCCGTTCAGAAATTCATAATCACACCTGAATTAGTTTTGCGTGATAACCGTTTGTTATTTTGCTTTCAAAATTTGCATGCAATCTTTGAATATTGATGCCGTTATAGAAATATTTTTTTGCTCTGAGAAATTTGATCTAGTTTAAAAGTTTTCTTCTTTAGGCTATATTAAATTCACCCTGTTCGAATTTAACACCATTTTAGGATATATAGGCCTAAATTAATTTGATGCGGTCGTTCACGTAAAATAGTTTGGCTATTGCAGAAATACTAACTTCAGGAAAATCCCGTGCACAAAACTGAATATTGAACGACATGACGCACCACGGCCTTACCAAAGGGAAGGCGTATCTTAATTAATTTTGTGAAGACTCAGTAGACAATTTGTTGACTTTAATATACCAAAATTTATATCTAAATTACAATGAGTTTGAAATGCAAATTTATAACTATGCAAAAGGTTACTTTTTTACTATATCAGCTTCCTTCAGCTACCAACTTCCTTAGGGAATCCAAGATGGGGCATTTATATTGTGATATTCATGACCCAGAGAGTCCTTCATGCATAGTCATGGATAATGCATCATACCACAATGTCGTATCAGAGGAAGACAAAGTGCCTACTGCATCAAATACAAAAGAGCAAATTAGGACATGGCTTGCGAATGAAAATGTCAAATTTGACGACACATATTTAAAACCCTAATTGTTACAACTTGTGAAGAATACGAATAAGAAAAAGGTGTACCATGTTGACAAAATCATTGAGAAATACGGCCACACCCCTCTTCGACTCCCTGCATATCATGCGCACCTTAATCCAATCGAACTTGTCTGGGCTCACATCAAAGGACAAGTTGCAGAACAGAACAGGACGTTTAAAATGTGTGATGTTGAAGTTCTGACACGCGAGTCTCTCTCAAAAATAGACATTCCGTTCTGGAATAAGTGTGTTGAACATGTGCTGCGGGTGGAAGATGAGTACTGGAAACGAGATGGATTACTATTTGTCCAGCCAGTAATGATTATCAACCTCTTGGAATCTTCAGATTCGGAATGATTAAAATTAAAATGAATTAAATTCCAGCTGCAGTTAGGACGTCCTGGGGTCTAATGGTGACCGAAGGACAAGACTAATTGTAACCAATTGAATTCATGTTTGCAAATACACATAACGAACAACACCCACAATTAAGCACTATGTAGATACGCCTCTGACAAGAATTGCAGTAACCTGGAAAATTTAACACGATTACTGTAAACTCTAAAATTTGAATCAAATTGTGTGATATCGTCATAAAAGATCAAATAAATTCGCCGATGTGCAAAATCTGTTGTGTTTGTGGAATAAAAAATACCAAAATCTTTGCGTCATCAGTATTCTAAGATTGCATGCAAATTTTGAAACCAAAATAACAAGCGGTTATCACGCAAAACTAATTCAGATGTGATTATGAAATTTCTGAACGGACTATAGTTGTTCTCCAATGAAAGAATAAATGTAATAGAGTAAGCTAGTGAAAGCATGGGAGCAGGTAACTTAGTCGTTACCCGTTTCTTTAACGGGCAATAGCAGTAGTATGGTAGCGACCAGCAGTAGTTAGGACATACAATTTAAGGTATGGAAAATTCCAGCCACAATAACAATCTAAGGGAATAAAAGTTTATAGTACGGATAGGGACACCCGCCGAGGAATTATGCTCGGACATAACAAGGACACCCACCAAGCTAAGGTAGGAAGATCCATAATTACTAGACACGATGAGTGATGAGTTTAGAGAGGATGGAAATTTCCACTTCAACCAAGATGGAAGTGAGAGTAGGCGCATGACAATAGCATGCATTGACCCCGTGACTCTGGCCGTCTGGTAAATAAGTTGTCATTCAACTACCAGGACAGCTCATTGTCATGAGGTAATCATTAATTTAAATAGGGCATGGAGATTCATGAAAACAAAGTGTTTTCGTCAAACCATGAGAATAGTTCAAGTTTTGGTCACAGAATGATGAGGAGTGACCAACTCAAGTGATCAGAAGAGTGCAGAGTGTCATTTTGCGACAGTTTGATTGGCTGCTGATTTTTAGACAAAGAGTTGTGGATGAATATTTAAACTTCAACACAATAGGTTTAAGACAGTTAGAGATTAGAAACAGAGAGAGAAGTCAGAATATAGACAAAGTAAGCTTAGTCCGGCTTCGGCCGAACTGCCGAAGGTAGTTAGATAGAAGTTATAGAATTAGGCACAGAGTTAGATCGCAAGTTAGTACTTAGACAAGAACATTTAGTTAGGAAGTTAAGAATCTTCAAGTTGTAGTTTTAAGTCAGTTGAGAAGTTATTAAGTAAGTTTATAGAGAGTAGTAAGGATAGCAATGAACATATGAACTTTAGTTGTGAAGTGTTTGTGAGTTTTCAAGAACTGTGTTTCACATTTTGATAAATGTAAGTAAGTGATAGAGAGATTGAATGCAAGATATGCACTTATGGACATTTCAAATAGTCACCGACGATAGTCTCTTGAGTATCCTGAATTTACGAATTTTAATTTAAGATAAGTGCATCCACTACAGTACGATCATATGCCAAGAATAATAATAATAGAAATCAATAAACTGATTATGATTATAATAAATGAGAGAACTCTGTGATGATTGTCGTTTGTGATCAATGTAATATGATGTGCTGCCAATGAACAACAATAATATAATATCAAGAAATAAGAAGCAATAAATATAACTATAACAGTATTTAATCATTTGGTGCCGTGACCAGGATACGAGCCTGGCGAGAAATCACCTTAAGAAAAACAGAAAAGTAAACGGAGAAACGAAACACCGACAAATGAGAAGTCCGCTGAGGTCAGTTCAACACGTAACAATAACCAAGAGTCTCAAGCGAAGTTTCTTCCATTTACCTGTTGTGTTGAGTTGTGTCAAGTGCAGTAGAAATTTGTCAGCCTACAAATGACCAGTCCAACTGGAAATTGTCGATTTACCTGTATTTAAAGTCAAAAGCTTATGCACTCGCAAAATTTGTCAAATTACTTGTGTTGTCGAGTCGTCTGGAGAAGTCCATCAAAAAATATTTTTGTCAACTTGAATTCAAGTCTTCATTCAATTCAGCCTGACCTTTGACTTGTGAACCCACCATAGTGTTGTTATTTTTGAAGTCGCCAAGTTCGGGTAACTGTGAACGAAATTTTCCGACACGTTGTTATTGAAGTGAATATTCCAAGTGTTATTTTGAATTGACGAAAAAATTGTGCTTTAATAAATCATGTGGTGTAGTTTATTATTATAATTAGAGAATTTAGTCCAGTAACAAATAACATAGTTTAGTATTCAAGTTTCAACAATGGCTATTCGCGTGTGTTAGGATTTAAAATAAGACATATTTATATTAACATTAGACAGAAGACAGATCATCATCAGAGAATACGATTTAAATTAAGTAGTTAGTTAGTTAATTAAGTTTTTTAAATGTAGTTTGATTAAATAATTATTTTAAAAATATTATTATTATTGGTAATTTGATATACCAGCAATTATTGTAATTCATTTTTCTTTTTATGTGCTGGTTGGATTTTTTTAAAAACTGTGTTATGTTTAAATGGAAATGAAGACTCAACAATGGCAGAATCTTTTAGAGTTCGATGAAGAGAACGTCATTTTTTCTGCGGAGACTTTAATGCTAGAGGAAACCAGTGGGGTAACGTAATAACCCACAAGCAGGGAGAAGACCTAGAGAACGGACTAGTGTCAGTCGATTTAGTGTGCTTGAATGATGGAAGGGTAACAAGAATGGTCACTCGAACAGTGGACTCTGATAGTGTCATAGACCTTGCACTGGTGTCTTCCACCTTCGCACCGGTTTGCAGGTGGAGTGCACTGGGGTTCCACTGAAGTGATCACTATCCATGTGTCCTCTTAATGGAGAAAAGCAGAAATAGAAGCCAGAAAAGAAAGCGCCACACATTCCACTACGAGAAAACAGACCAGGACGTCATTAGCAAAATCAGACATAAGAAACAGAGTGCCCCTCGTAGGAGGCAGGAGAGATGGACGCAGCCACCCTGGTGGAACGTAGAAGTCGAGGAAGCTAGGCGGAGCAAGAGACAAACGGCCAAGACATGGCAGAAAGCCAGAAAGAATGGAAGAACACAACCTGAGCTCTTGAAGCGTCTGAAAGTAGAGATCGACCAAAAATTGAAGCACTTTAAACTATGTGCTAAGCAGGCTAAGGATGCCAAATGGGATGACTTCTGTAAAAAAGTGTGCTCAGAAAAATCGCTAGCCACATTCTGGCGCCTTCATCAGAGCATGACTGGCACAACACGACACAGAGGCATACCAGACTTTCAAAGCACAGGCCGGATATGGCACAAATCTGATGAGAGCAAAGGAAAGGCCATGTTTGCCCGCTACATTGAGCAGACGGACCAAAGAAATGAGGCTGTAAGAATAAGGATACGGGGATCGCTGTCAAAATTGTGTAAGGATGTAGTGCTGGAAGAAGATCTCACAATCACAACCGATACCATTCGCACGACACTTAAAAGGTCACACAACAGTGCTCCTGGTCCAGATGGTGTTCGGTACGATGACATAGGCGATTTAGCTGACGACGGACTTGACAAAACTGGCCAATGAGTTTAATGCCAGTATTCGGAGTGGCCAGATTAAGGAGGAGTGGCTACACAGCTGCTTGCTACCGCTACCGAAGTCAAACAATGACCATTCTCAGATCAGTGCCTACAGAATCATCACAATGCAGAACACTGCGGGCAAGCTGCTGGAGAAAATAGTTGCCAGTGTCCTCACCTGTCACCTTGGACAGAAACGCGCATTCCCACCCACACTCGGAGGTTATAGATATAAAAAAGAGACATGGCTCAATGCGGCAGTCTTTGCCTATGATGTCTTCGAAAGCTTCCACAGACGAGAGGAGACATGTGCTGCTGCTATAGATCTGGAGTATGCATACAATAGAGTGCCATTTTAAATATCTCATTTGTATGCACCTCAAACTGGCTGTGCACCCCTTCCTCATTAGATGGATCGCTGCGGCACTGTTTCAGAGGAAGGTGATACTCAGATGTGGAAGTTGGTCTTCCGAGCCAACATTCATTTATCCAGGGCTGCCACAAGGTTCACCGTTGTCACCAGTCTATTTAACGTGTACACAATAACGATCACGGAACAACAGCTGGATGGAAGGGGAAGAACTATGACTTTTGCTGATGATATTCTGGTATATCGACAGGGAAGAGACAGACGGGGAATCGCCTCCACAATGCAAGACGAACTCGATCGCATTTCTTCCCGGTGTGGGGTTTCAGGTGCCTTGGTTAATCTTAATGAAACATGAGTTTCATGGTTATCCCTTAACAATCATATCGTTAATACGACCACACCGGTAGTACGAATGGGAGCTGATGAGGTGACCAGGGACAAGTTGATGACATACCTCGGAGTTAAGTTTGATGGCAGCCTGTGTTTTCGGGACCACGTCGACTATGTGATAACAAAATCCCATGAAGGATTAGCCGCCTTGAAGGTCATGGCAGCTGCCAACATCGAGCAGAGGCTACTTACTCTTCTGTTCCAGGGATTAGTCCTCACACCAATCGAGTATGCCCTGGCAATTCTTACTGTCAGTACGACTCAAATTGATAGGTTGGGGAAAATACAAAATGAAGCCATGTGCATTATCTTGGGATGTACAAGGGACACTCTCTATGTAGCAATGAGGTATCATCTTGACTTTCCAACCAAGGATGACAGAATCAATATCTGGAGAGCACGAGCATACCTGAAGATTAGTACATATAAAGAGCATCCATTGCACCACGTGCTCAACACAGGGAAAGGTGCCAGGCTAAAAAGAGGCAAATCATGGGTGGGCCGAGCAGAAGATGTCATCAAACAGGTCTGTGGGCTTATCAATATCAACGTTGGTGAGGAGTGGATACCGGTGCCTACGTCGTTCAAGGGGACTTTCTCGTGTATTGTCACACTCGACAGGAAAAGTAGGGAACAGAACCCGGTCGTGGTTAATGCCGAGGTCAACAATCTCATCTGCGGTAACACCGATGAGAAATATGCAGTCATCTATACAGACGGATCTGTAAGACAACACCAAAGAAGTGCATGGGCATTTACAGCACGCTCGGCAGGCAAAATAGTCAAAGAAGACAGTGGTGCGTACGTCATGACCACGAGTAGCATGACAATGGAGGCGATGGCAGTGACCAAGGCATTCAAATTGTTAGAGTATCAAGACTACACCCACGCATGTATACTGAGTGATTCGATGAGCATGATAAAAAAAGTGGAGGCGGGCTCTATACGCATGCAATGGGTAGAGTCGTTGCAGAAATCCAAAATACGTAAGGTCACCTTTGTCTATGTCCCTGGACATGGGGGAGTACGGGGAAATGAAAGAGCGGACAGGTTGGCCAGCTGTGCTGTCGTTGAGGAAAGGCAACCAATGGATCGGGCGGACATCATCAATGCCCTCCGAGATGTGGGAAGAGCACGGGACTTCGACAAACACAGAACCACGTCACTTCTTCGGATGATGGAAATGGGAGTTAAGATGGGCACGGCCAGAAATGAGAAACATAGTGGCCGTATAAGAAAACTTATCAACCAACATAGAACTGGAGTCGTCAGTCGCTGGACACTGCGGGAATTGATGAGGATGGGATCTGAGCACATATGGACATGTTCGGAGTGCAATGATGATGACCCGCAAATAACTCAATAAGGTAACTATTAATAATTTCTTTGTTTCAGAAACCGAGGCCAGAGTTCTTAAAGTGCTACGTTTATATTTTAAAATAATAGCTAATAACTTTTAATTGCTTTGTCCTATCAACAGTCACAGTCGAGATAGGTATTGTAGTGAGACATGGCAACCACATTAGACACCACAAATGAAACACTAACTGAACTGAGACTAGCGATCAACTATCAGAACCTCAACAGTAGTATCCCCACATTTAAAGGAGAGCCATCAACATTTAGAGGATGGATAGAGAGTATAGAGAAGTTTGAACACAATGTTCACTTTATCAAATGGGCTCATCGCCCATCTTTGAGCTCATTGTAAACAAAAGATGCCGACTTAACATAAACTAAACAAGGAAGTTCATGGGATGTTTGTTCTGCTAGCGTAACGTGTTTTGATTGCTGTTATCATGTTTTCAATATTGCTGCACACTTATGACCCCAGCACGCACAGCTCGACTCTTCAACTGGAGCGCTTTCAAAGCGAATTTGTGAAATGGAAAAAAAATAATTTGAGACATGTTGGAAGTGGTTAACAAATATATGGTTTATGTAAAGCATATGTATGTCTTATGTATAATTTATGAATGATTTATGTATGTCTTAGGTATGTCTTATGTATAATTTATGAATGATTTATGTATGTCTTAGGTATGTCTTATGTATAATTTATGAATGATTTATGAATATCTTAGGTATGTCTTATGTAGTTTATGAATGATTTATGTATGTCTTAGGTATGTCTTATGTAGTTTATGAATGATTTATGTATGTCATAGGTATGTCTTATGTATAATTTATGAATGATTTATGTATGTCTTAGGTATGTCTTATAGAGTTTATGAATGATTTATGTATGTCTTATGTATAGTTTATGAATGATTTATGTATGTCTTAGGTATGTCTTATGTATAGTTTTTGTATGGTTTATGGTTTATTATGTATGGTTTATGTACAGTTTATGTAATTTGTTTGTATGGTTTATGTATATCTTATGAATAGTTTATGTACAGTTTATGTAATTTGTTTGTATGGTTTATGTATGGTTTATGTATATCTTATGAATGTTTTATGTGTGATTTATGTTATGGTTTATGTATTTTTATTTCTCTTCCGTGGATGTCTTATAAATGAGTTATGTATGTCCTATATATGAGTTATGAATGTCTTATATATGAGTTAGGAATGTCTTATATATGAGTTAGGAATGTCTAATATATGAGTTATGAATGTCTTATATATGAGTTAGGAATGTCTTATATATGAGTTAGGAATGTCTTATATATGAGTTATGAATGTCTTATATATGAGTTATGTATGTCCTATATATGAGTTATGAATGTCTTATATATGAGTTAGGAATGTCTAATATATGAGTTATGAATGTCTTATATATGAGTTATGAATGTCTTATATATGAGTTATGAATGTCTTATATATGAGTTATGTATGTCTTATATATGAGTTATGTATGTCTTATATATGAGTTATAAATGTCTTATATATGAGTTATAGACAGTAGACAAACAAATGAAAAGACGATTAGAGGCCACAGAGATGGGATTTCTCAGAAGAATGTTGAAAGTTTCTTGGACAGCTAAAAAGACCAATGAGGAAGTTCTCAAAGAGGCTACCACAAAAAGGGAGCTCTTAAAAAACATCAGAAAGAAGCAGTCAACATTTTTCGGGCACATCATGAGAAGAGGAAAGTTGGAATACTTGGTTACAGCTGACAAAATAAAAAGAAAGAGAGATCGCGGGCGACAGAGAGAGAAAATATTGGATAGCTTGGTGTCATAGCATGGAAAACAGTCAACAACAGAACTGATACGATGCACTGTGGATAGAAGATTGTGGAGGGACATGATCACCTACGCCAACCGGTATGGCACATGATGATGCTGATGATATATGAATTATGCATGTCTCATATGTGAGTTATGAATATATATGAGTTATGAATGTCTTATGAGCCGCGATAGCTCAGTGGTTAGTGAACTGGACTACCACGGACAAAAGGGGTAGGGTTCGATCCCAATCGACGGCTTCCGGGTTCACCCAGCCTTAAATGGGTACCGGATTTTTTTCTGGGAAAGTAAAGCAGCACGGGCGTAATACTGACCACATTACCCATAAAATCATGTCCTGAAGGTCTGTAAAATATAGGGTCACTAACACCATATTTCCCTATACACCACTTGGCGTGACGGGGGTACTTTACTTTTTTACTTTTTATGAATGTCTTATATATGAGTTATGAATGTCTAATATATGAGTTATGTATGTCTTATATATGAGTTATGTATGTCTTATATATGAGTTATGTATGTCTTATATATGAGTTATGAATGTCTAATATATGAGTTAAGAATGTCTTATATATGAGTTATGTATGTCTTATATATGAGTTATGAATGTCTTATATACGAGTTATGTATTGTTTATGTAAATTTGGTCACAAACATTGTGTCTGTGTGTGAACAGAGCCAGCATGCCTGACACAGACATGGAGCATCGTATTTTAATTGTTTCAGAGATGATGTATCTAAGCTACTGGATCTCCTAAAGATAAAAAAAAAACTGCGAGGCAGGTCGGGATATTGTATGTGTCCTCCGTCTGTCCATTTATATAATACAATTTGCTGTGAATTATGCCAGAATGATGCAGTACTTAGTTCAACTTCATGTGTGTTTTGTTGCCCTTCTTGGTCCAGTGATAGGCATTGATCTGGAACCTACTGGTTGTTCTCGCGACTAGAGGTACTGTCATTGTTAACGAGTATCATTGTTAACGGGTGTCAATGTTAACGGGTGTAATTGTTAACGGGTGTCAATGTTAACGGATGTCATTGTTAACGGGTGCCAATGTTAACGGGTGTAATTGTTAACGGGTGTCATTGTTAACGGATGTCATTGTTAACGGGTGTCAATGTTAACGGGTGTCATTGTTAACGGGTGTCAATGTTAACGGGTGTCAATGTTAACGAGTATCATTGTTAACGGGTGTCAATGTTAACGGGTGTCAATGTTAACGAGTATCATTGTTAACGGGTGTCAATGTTAACGAGTATCATTGTTAACGGGTGTCAATGTTAACGGGTGTAATTGTTAACGGGTGTCAATGTTAACGGATGTCATTGTTAACGGATGTCACTGTTAACGGGTGTCATTGTTAACGGGTGTCAATGTTAACGGGTGTAATTGTTAACGGGTGTCAATGTTAACGGGTGTAATTGTTAACGGGTGTCAATGTTAACGGGTGTCATTGTTAACGGGTGTCATTGTTAACGGATGTCATTGTTAACGGGTGTCAATGTTAACGGGTGTCATTGTTAACGGGTGTCAATGTTAACGGGTGTCATTGTTAACGGGTATCATTGTTAACGGGTATCAATGTTAACGGGTGTCATTGTTAACGGGTGTCATTGTTAACGGGTGTCATTGTTAACGGGTATCAATGTTAACGGATGTCATTGTTAACGGGTGTCAATGTTAACGGGTGTCATTGTTAACGGGTGTCAATGTTAACGGGTGTCAATATTAACGGGTATCATTGTTAACGGGTGTCATCGTTAACGAGTATCATTGTTAACGGATGTTAATGTTAAAGGGGTGTCAATGTTAACAGGTGTCGATGTTAACGGATATCAATTTTAACCGATGTTAATGTTAAAGGGGGTGTCAATGTTAATGTGTGTTATTGTTAACGGATTTCCATGTTAACAGATGTTAATGTTAAAGGGGGTGTCAATGTTAATAGGTGTTATTGTTAACGGATTTCAATATTAACAGATGTTAATGTCAAAGGGGGTGTCAATGTTAATGGGTGTTAATGCTAACGAGTATCAATGTTAACAGATGTTAATGTTAAAGGTCTATGGACATGTTCGGAGTGCAGTGATGATGACCCGCAAAAAACTCAATAACTCAATGTTAAAGGTGTCCCAGTGTTAACGGGTGTCAGTGTTAACGAGTGTCAATGTTAACAGATGTCAATGTATGTTAACGGGTGTCAATGGTAACGGGTGTCAATGTTAACAGATGTCAATGTTAACGGGTACCAATACTAACAGATGATAACGCTAAAGGGGTGTCAATGTTAACGGCTGTCAGTGTTAACGTGTGTCTATTCATATTTAATGTGATGGCAGTGTGAACTGCTTCACAACACCAAGCCCTGTTGTAAAGTTTGTGTATGAAGGATCCAGTTCTCCTGAATGCTGTAGACTTATACATTGGAAAGAACTCGATGAAAACAGCTATTTGCTGTTACAATTTTCTTTTAACAACGACATACAGGCTGAATTCTTCGATTTTCAACAACCAAGCGTTATTTTACATCTTTATTTTGGTTATTTGGCTAAATTTTCTTTAGATCTGTCTCATATAGGGCCAGAAACTTGATTTAGCCTGCAGTAAGATATGGATATTTGTCAAATGGAATCCTGAATGCAAATTCGAGCACCGCAGCTCCACTAATCAGACTTCATCTTATTGACTCATAAATATCACGTTTATTTTTGTCTCTGTCGATACAAAGGACAAGGGGTAGGGTTCGATCCCAACCGACGGCTTCCGGGTTCACCCAGTCTTAAATGGGTACCGGATTTTTTTTTTCTGGGAAAGTGAAGCGGCACGGGCGTAATACCGACCACATTACCCCAAAAATCATGTGCTGAAGGTCTGTAAAATATAGGGTCACTAACATTATATTTCCCTATACGCCACTTGGCGTGACGGGGGTACTTGACTTGACTTATATATATATATATTGTCTGAGATAACATTTGTTTTGACTATTTCTGGGATGGTTGTTATCTATCATATGTGATAAAATTTAGATGTGTAGTCTTTAACAGCAGAAGTTTAGACTTACAATAAAAAAAATATATCATCATCATCATCATCATCATCATCATCATCATCATGATGTGTATACAGTTTCCACTAACCATTAATAATATAGCAACTATTTACAAGTTTACTTATCTTCACCAGAAACGTGACAACCGTAACATTCCGTACACCCATACCTCACCGCTACACCTTAATCAGATTGTCACGGGACGTCGATTCTGAAAATTAAACAAACAGCCTGTAAGTTTTTTTTTATTTAAAGAATTAAAATTTATGAATTCATGTAACTTGGTAAACACGCAGAAGACACTTTGTGCTTTTATATTAAAAAAAAAAAAATAAATGTGGCACTCCTTTGTTAATATAATATACGTCTGATTTCTTTATATATATACTTTTTTTTAAGTTATATTCTATTTATATGTAAATGAAAGAAATGTACAACATAAGATTTGGTTTTCCCCAACCTTGAAAAAAGTCGCTTGTATCAGTGGATATTCAGAGGAGACATTGGAGGTCACGACTCCTGTAATATTTTATCAAAATACATAGCACAATCACGTTCCAGCTCAATGTGTTTAATGTCAGTGTACTACTAGTCACCGTGTACCCTAGTATAGCCGTGGCAACTAACTCCTTCCATGACGATAACTCAAGCCCTGAAAAACTATACGCAAGCCGCCGTGATAACTACTAATTCAAGCCGTGACAACTAACTCAAGCCGTGAAACTAGTTCAAGTCGTGGTAACTTATTTCATCCGTGACAATAATTCAAGCCGTGACAACTAGCTCAAATCGTGACAACTAGATCAAGCCGTGACAACTAGATCAAGCCGTGACAACTAGCTCAAATCGTGACAACTAGATTAAGCCGTGACAACTAGCTCAAATCGTGACAACTAGATCAAGCCGTGACAACTAGCTCAAATCGTGACAACTAGATTAAGCCGTGACAACTAGCTCAAATAGTGACAACTAGATTAAGCCGTGACAACTACATCAAGCCGTGACAACTAGCTCAAATCGTGACAACTAGCTCAAGCCGTGACTGACAAATAAGCTTCCATTTCTATGGAGGTGAAATCTGCTACATCAAACTAACGACCACGACCAACCTTGCAATGTTTATGAAAACCTGGTAAGCTGTTTCCGCAATCAGCTCCTCAATGCTATGACAACATAAGAACGACAAATGAGATGGCGTTCTATCTCGTTATTGAAACATATAGAAGCAGAACCAAAAGGAGGCGACTTTATCTAGATCCTCCGTAAAATCACTGCGCTGCGTCTTTACAAATCAAACTAACAAAACCGTAAGAGATTTTAATAAACAAGACAACCATGCTTTTCCTTATAACGTACAATATAAATAACTCAGATATTATGATATATTGTTGTGGCGATTCATGATTGTACAAAGAAGTTACCTCGGCGGTTTTCTGTTGCCTTCCGTCGGTTTGTTTACAGTTGGCTCCGCTAGCCTTTGACTAAAAAGTCTCACCCACAAGGCAGTGGGGTTGTTTTACTTCGGGGTACCCTCCCATAGCCTTTTACTCTCCCGAGCTTACCTGCAAGGCAGCAGGGCAGCCACAGGTTGTACTGTTTACTGCATACAGTAGCAGGTAAAATTACCCGATCTGACATCAGTATGTTATGTTACTGCAATAATTGAAGGAACTATATTACATGAATTGAAGTCAACGGTCACAATATAAATAATTTGCGATATGCGGATGCTACAGTCTTAATAGCAGAGACAGAGAATGAACTACAAGAAAAGATAGACATAATAGTAAAACAAAACAACAAAAAAGGTATCAGTCTGAATAGTAAGAAAACAGAAGTAATGGTTATATCAAAGAAACAATCATCACCATAATGCAGCATAAAAATAAACAGGACAAATCTGAAACAAGTGCAACGCGTCAAATACTTGGGCACAATAATTGTTGCAGGAGTTCTTGATGTTTGGTGATAATGATGAGTCTCTTTGTCTTGTTTATCTAAATTGTTATCTGTACTTTCTATCTTGCCACTTTCGTTTCATATATCTATAGAGACACACATAACTCGTCATCATAGTTTTCGAACAAATATAAACACAGTCTTTATTAATGACATCCACGTGTGGTTTGACAATGGTTTGACAATATGTCTCTGATACAATCAACAAGTTCTAAATTCGCTTATAATTCTGACATTACTATAGCGTTACTTGATGGAGTCTATCGGTGATGATTATCATAAGTAACTTCGTGATCGTATTTATGTTCTTTGTCAATATATGTACAAAATACTAACTTGAGAACTTACTTAATATTCTAAATCCAAACGTTTGTCACAAAATCTCTAGACGACTGTTTAAATCTGCCTGTCTCTTAATTCTATCTTATGCCTTGTGGCAGGTATCTAATTTCCTCTGCTCTCGTCTAACATTTCTGTCTAGTGTGTCTCCCTTGAGCGTCCTGGGCCAAAAGGTTAAGTGTCCAAGTGCTCAGTCTAGAGTCTAACTGCTGATAAGTCTTCTCGGGGTCTTTTTGTGTCTATATTAACCACTCCCACCTGGCTAAGGATCATGGGAACCTAATCTGTCATCGCCTTATCATACGTCTGCGTCAAATCACTATTTTATTAACTCCGCCCTTTAATTTATGCCCATAGTCTCATTGCTTTAGGAGTCCTGTCGACACCTGTCAATCTTCCTAAACTTCGTTCACTCACAACTAAAGCTTACTTGGCCCTTGACCACGTGCGGTGATTTCTTTGTCGGGGGCCTCGGCAGCTGAGTTGGGAAAACCACCCGACTGGACTACCGACGTTCGGACAACCCGTGTTCGATTCCCGCTGGGAGCAGTGTGAATTGTACTCGTGGTATGAAAAAAAATACCCCCACGGTCGACCCAGCCGTTGGCAGAAATGGGTACCAGGGTATAATCCTGGGAAGGTGAAGAATGTTGCCTCGCATCTGAGTTTCGATGCTTGAGGCGACGCTATACATAAATTTCCGAACATTTCTGGATAGGTGGCCGAGCACATATGGGTGTAAACTCGCGTGCTAAGACGCCGTTTCAAGTCTCGTACTTTACCTTTACCTTACCTTTGTCAGAGAATCTTTCAACTAAGACCGTCTGGACTTTAAAAGGCGTTTGCCGACATAGGAATTTCCCTTGAATTAGCTCGACTGGGCACTTCAAAGGATGTTTCAGGGCTAGCCGAGTGGTAGCTAACTCGTGTTAACACCTGTTCGACCGGGGTCCATCGTCCAGCGTCGTTGCGTTATGTAACTTCATCGGCCAGCGTAGACAGCTGTTTGGATTTCCACATTCAGGTTAAACACCTGTTTGGACTTTCTTGCAGTCTTATAGTTGGTTACGCCACAGCATCTGGGTTCGGTGGACTAACGTATCCTTGCTAAGTCTTAAGCTTTTTCATTCTACGCCGCCTACAACTTTTGTACATCTTATCGCCGTATAATTATTTTTATGCTTCCTCTGACGATCGTCATATTCGTCTTCTACTCTTCCCATTGTCCTTCATGGCTCAGTCATACGATAACATAATAACATCAGATGGGAGATGCACCACAGAAATAAAAAGCAGAATAGCTCAGGCCAAAACAGCATTTCAGAAAATGAAAAATATCTTAAAAATATCTCTATACAACAAATCTATGTCAATAGAAGTTAGAAAGAGACTATATCGGTGCTAAATAGAACCAATTCTGACCTATGAAAGCGAATCATGGACAAACAAACGAAAAGACGATTAGAGGCCACAGAGATGGGATTTCTCAGAAGAATATTGAAAGTTTCCTGGACACCTAAAAAGACCAATGAAGAAATTCTCAAAGACGCCAACACAAGAATGGAACTCATAAAAAACATCAGAAAGAAACGATCAACATTTTTCGGGCACATCATGAGAAGAGGAAAGTTGGAATACTTGATTACAACTGGCAAAATAAAAGGAAAGAGAGATCGCGGACGACAAAGTGAGAAAATACTGGATAGCTTGGTGTCATGGCATGGAAAACAGTTAACAACAGAACTGATACGACGCACTGTAGATAGAAGATTGTGGAAGGACATGATCGCCTACGCCAACCGGTATGGCACATGAGGATGATGATGATATTACATCGCGTAAATTATTATGTCTCAAATTATCAGGTTAAAGGTTAACCTAAAGGTCTCAACACCTCATGTTTGTTTTTTATCCACTGTCTGGCATTAGCCAGCTGTAACAGCCTCAGACTTGAGTGATTATATCAGACACCATGAGCCAGCTGTGACGATCTCAACCAAGACCTATCAGATCTGACACCATGAGCCAGCTGTGACGATCTCAACCAAGACCTATCAGATCTGACACCATGAGCCAGCTGTGACGATCTCAACCAAGACCTATCAGATCTGACACCATGCAACATTATAACCCAATAGATGTTCTACCATAAAATGAGGTTTTAAGCATTAAAACTTTACCAGTAGAGCACCTGCACAAATGTGCTCCTCTGACGTGTCTCCACCACAGTGGGGTAGAAAAGCTTGCATTCCCATATCTCCAAGAGCTGCTTTAGTGGTAGCAATGCTACTAATGGATCACACAAGCTGGGCAGGTCAAAAGACCGGGACCCCCTAGTACACCTCTTAGCGGGGACTAACAAATGTAGTCTAGCCAAGTGAGTAGCGATCTAAGAGGGAAGGCAACTGATACTCAAAATGCCGTGCTGAATTCGGATGTGTTGGGCCGAAACGCGAAAATAAGCCACATCACAGTATACCTTCACCAAATGAACGTCATTTTAGGGACGGATGAGAAGAGGGTTGTCCATTCCTTTAGTAGCCATGGGAAGAGTGCTAGAGAGAGACGTCATCGCCTGACGCTGGCTACTACACACAACAACATGACCATTTAAATGTCATCTCTCTTTCTCACAAAAGTTATCTTCTCATTTTTTGTTTTTGCTTTCTGGTTATATTTACTTTGAAGACAAACAACTTTATTGCTTACATTGATATGTTATGTTTCCGATTTGACATTGGTTTTTTTTTTATATACTATGTACACAGGAGATGTAGGTATGTAAAGAAATAGATGTAGTTGTATATAGGGTCATAGAGCCATTGTAGGTAACGTGGGACGTGAACAGTGTTGAGGGAAGATTGCAAGAATCTCGTGCAGTAAGTGAATGACGAGAAACTCTAGAGTGAGTTGTCTTTAGATGTTGAGATTGATTTGATTGGCTGAGTGATGACGTAGGCAGTTTATGATTGGTTTGAGGACGAGGAATTTAAGCACTTGGAGAGTGTTAGAAGGCAGTTCCTCGAGACAATTCACATAGAGCTAAGGAGGGGTGGCGACGCTGTGAGGCGTTAGCCCGCTAGTTTTTTGTGAGCTCAGGCTCAGGAGTTAGGAATGCATAGTTAGAAGCCACATAGAAGTGATTATTTTAGATTAGTAGTGCCCATGATAGCAGTTACGTCGAATAACAGAAGTCAAGTGATTCGTAGGGGTAGCTAGGGAGTTTAGATTGAGAGAGTGATAGCACGGAGTGAGATACTCATCAGCAATTCTACCAAAAAAAATGGTATGGTGACAGCTTTACGTGGTAATGGACAAAACAAAAGTCAGCGTTTCTACCAAGTAGGCCTTCAGCTGGAACAACAATACTCAAGAAAGGAAATAAAAAAGGCTTACTTCCCTGAACAGCCTAGCTGACCACGCTCTGGAACACAGAGAAGTTACCTTTTTTATTTACTTTCTTGAGTATCTAGCATGTTATCACCATGTAGTTAGATTTGTTTACATATTCTTATATATATTTGTTGTGTTGTTGTTTGTTGTTCGTCCAGCTGAAGGCCTACTTGGCCGAAACGTCGACTTTTGTTTTGTCCATTACCACGTAAAGCTGCCACCATACCACTTTTTTCTTCTTTTTTTAAGAATTGCTATTATCATCAGCTTTACAGCAGCTTCGCATCTCTACGCATCTTGGTGCATCTTGGTACATCTTGATGCCTTTACTTCTTAAGATACACAATGGACTGTATGTGTACCTTAGCAGAAACTATGACGGCCGAGCAGGAATTGTTAAACCACTGGCCTTGTATATAATCTATATTGTGGAAGTTTGAGATACTAATAAAAGTTTATGTTCAGTTTACAAGAGACATTGTTGTGAAGTACATTGTACTTGAGTCCACCCAGTCGTGGCATCCGCTGTGGCGAGAATCGAACTGAAAGTTGTCGCGGAAGAGAGGGTCGTTGGTACACGATTCTCCAGTGTAGAAACATTCAACTATCAAAGCGATGTACAATCACTATATACAGGTACACTTCAAGAAAGTGCCAGAAATCACCAGGTTACAAGGCACCCAGTCTAACGGAGTGTATGTTTACCTGCTTACAAGAACCTGGAGTGTCTCATAAGGGACTAGAGGAGAAGACACTTCGGTGTTCTCCTCTATACCTTTTTTCTGTGCTCCTTACCTCTCATTTGTTTTTATTGTACCCCACTCTCAGACATCTCACTCTTACCGCCTTTTGAGCATCTGTTAGTCTACTGTTCTATTCTTTCTCCTTTGTGTTTGCACACTGACCCCTGTGTAAACGCCTCTGGTTCGGTGTTCATTTGCGCACATTTCTGCACATTCACGACAGCCACACTTTTGTTACCATTTCCTTTTCATACACACAGGATAGACATTTTTATTTTCTTTAACATATTTCGAATATTTTTGTTTTGATATGTTTCGTTTTTAGTTTTGTGTGTGTTTTTTTCTTGTTTGTTCCTGCTGAAGGCCTATTGGGCCGAAACGTCGTTTAGTCTGTGTCGTCCACTTATCACGTAAAGCTTCTAACATACCATTAAAAAAAATTTTTTTTAATTTTTAGCTTTAAATAACTTTTATTTTACTCTCCAGAACTAGGATCTGTCTCACTTGTGCTGTCAAGCATTTGAAACAAATTCTGATACAGAACGATATATCTTAATGGTCATTTACATAATTCTCAGAAATAAAAACATCGAATCCGTGTGTGATAACACTTCCTTCTAAAATAAAAGTTAAAAAATCGAAATAGACCAATGTTTTTATTTGTTATTTTAGAAGGACATCCCGTTTTATCCGGGATTGTTGGGCGTACGATAGCATTTTGGTTTCTTCGGATCAGTCAGTCGAGAAGAGTGCATGCAGGAGATCGTCACAGGGAGGGTCAAGCTGGTCACAGGTAAAACTGTCACAGGGAAACTTATCACAGATGAGAGACGACATCCGATATGTTGAATATCATTAAGTTTCATTGCACCGGTTTGATATTTTGCCGCCAGTGGTGGGACTGAAGTCTGTGGGCACTTAATACAGCATTAAATGTAATTGTGTGTGTGTGTGTGTGTGTGTGTGTGTGTGTGTGCCAGTAACAGCAGGATTGCCTGATGTTTACAGTTACTCTCAATCCAAATTACTGTTAATGTCACATCCTGTCATTGTAATTGTCACAGCCCGTCATTGTAATTGTAACATCCTGTCATTGTAATTGTCACATCCTGTCATTATAATTGTCACATCTCCTCACGTTATATGTCACATCCTGTCATTGTAATTGTCACATCTCCTCACGTTATATGTCACATCCTGTCATTGTAATTGTCACATCTCCTCACGTTATATGTCACAACCTGTCATTGTAATTGTCACATCTCCTAACGTTATATGTCACATCTCTTCACGTTATATGTCACATCTCCTCACGTTATATGCCACATCACCTCACGTTATATGTCACATCTCCTCACGTTATATGTCATATCTCCTCACGTTATATGTCACATCTCCTCACGTTATATGTCACATCTATTCACGTTATATGTCACATCTCCTCACGTTATATGTAATATCATCTCATGTTATATGTCATATCTCTTCACTTTATATGTCACATCTCCTCACGTTATATGTAATATCATCTCATGTTATATGTCACATCTCCTCACGTTATATGTCACATCCTGTCATTGTAATTGTCACATCACCTCACGTTATATGTCACATCCTGTCATTGTAATTGTCACATCTCCTCACGTTATATGTCACATCTCCTCACGTTATATGTAATATCATCTCACGTTATATGTCACATCTCCTCACGTTATATGTAATATCATCTCATGTTATATGTCACATCTCCTCACGTTATATGTCACATCTCCTCACGTTTTATGTCATATCTCCTAAAAAAGCAATCACTTCTCATCACTATATCTGTCACATCTTCGCATTGTCAATGTCACATGTCCTTGTTTTTGAACAGTCACTTCTCCTCAATGTCACTATCACATCTCCTCAATAGCACTGTCACAACTCCTTAACCTCAGATGGTAGATGTACAAGAGAGGTGAGATGCAGAATGGCTCAGGCAAAAGTAGCTTCCTAAGAAATGAGGAAGATACTGTGCAATCCATTTTTGACAATAGAAACAAGAAAATAGTTCTTAAATGTTATGTAGAGCCAGTCTTAACACATGGATGTGAATCATGAACAATAGGACCACATACACGAAGATCAGTGAAGGCTGTAGAAATGTGGTTTTACAGAAGAATGTTGAGAATACCATGGACAGCTAAGATGTGTAATGAAAAAGTTCTGAAAGAGGCCAAAGCAAAAAGAAAGCTTATTTCCAATCTTAGGGAAGAAACAATCATCATTTTTTTGGGCCATGTAATGAGAAAGGAACAGTTGGAATATATTGTAACAACTGGGAAAATTGAGGGACGAAGAGATTGAGGGAAGCAAAGAGAAAAGATACCAGACAACTTAAGAGAATGGCTTGACAGAAGGTCAACAACGGAAATGATAAAAATAACTGTCGAGATCGAAAGTTGTGGAGAGACATGATCACCTACGCCAACAGGCACGGTACTTGATGCTGATGATGATATGCCGAATATATAGTAAGCCTTAGAGTTTACTGTGGGAAGAATGGTCGACGCCTGGAGGTTATGACCTGAGCAAGCCCATCTCCCATAGTATTAAGAAGCTGAAGTACACAAACACTTGCTCGACGGGGTCAACTTCTGATGATCAGATAGCCTGCTGCTGCAAAGCTCTGTATAAAGGTGTTCCTACTACTGTAACTGTCAATTCTCCTCACTACGACATCTCACTGTAACTATCACATCTCCTCACTACATCTCTCTGTAACTATCACATCTCCTCACTACATCTCTCTGTAACTATCACATCTCCTCACTACATCTCTCTGTAACTATCACATCTCCTCACTACATCTCACTGTAACTATCACATCTCCTCACTACATCTCACTGTAACTATCACATCTCCTCACTACATCTCACTATAACTATCACATCTCCTCACTACATAACTCTGTAACTATGACATCTCCTCACTACATCTCATTATAACTATCACATCTCCTCACTACATCTCATTATAACTATCACATCTCCTCACTACATCTCATTATAACTATCACATCTCCTCATTACGGCATCTCTCTGCAACTATCACATCTCCTCACTACATCTCACTATAACTATCACATCTCCTCACTACATCTCACTATAACTATCACATCTCCTCACTACGGCATCTCTCTGCAACTATCACATCTCCTCACTACATCTCATTATAACTATCACATCTCCTCACTACATCTCACTATAACTATCACATCTCCTCACTACGGCATCTCTCTGTAACTATCACATCTCCTCACTACATCTCTCTGTAACTATCACATCTCCTCACTACATCTCACTGTAACTATCACATCTCCTCACTACTACATCTCTCTGTAACCTTCACATTTATTTGCTGCCACTACTACATTCACTCTAATTGTTCGAGAATTTAGCCCCGGTCTGTCTAATGTTGGTGAGGCTAATGTTGGTGAGTCTAATTTCGATGAGCCTAATGTTGGTGAGACTAATGTTGGTGAGCCTAATGTTGCTGAGCCTAATGTTGCTGAGCCTAATGTTGTGAGCCTAATGTTGGTGAGGCTAATGTTGCTGAGCCTAATGTTGTTGAGCCTAATGCTGGTGAGACTAATGTTGGTGAGCCTAATGTTGTTGAGCCTAATGTTGTTGAGCCTAATGTTGTTGAGCCTAATGTTGCTGAGCCTAATGTTGTTGAGCCTAATGTTGGTGAGGCTAATGTTGCTGAGCCTAATGTTGTTGAGCCTAATGCTAGTGAGGCTAATGTTGATGAGCCTAATGTTGTTGTGTCTAATGTTGCTGAGCCTAATGTTGCTGAGCCTAATGTTGCTGAGCCTAATGTTGTTGAGCCTAATGTTGGTGAGGCTAATGTTGTTGAGCCTAATGTTGTTGAGCCTAATGCTGGTGAGGCTAATGTTGCTGAGCCTAATGTTGTTGTGCCTAATGTTGCTGAGCCTAATGTTGTTGAGCCTAATGTTGTTGAGCCTAATGTTACTGAGCCTAATGTTGTTGAGCCTAATGTTGGTGAGGCTAATGTTGCTGAGCTTAATGTTGTTGTGCCTAATGTTGCTGAGCCTAATGTTGTTGAGCCTAATGTTGTTGAGCCTAATGTTGCTGAGCCTAATGTTGTTGAGCCTAATGTTGGTGAGGCTAATGTTGCTGAGCTTAATGTTGTTGAGCCTAATGTTGTTGAGGCTAATGTTGCTGAGCCTAATGTTGTTGTGCCTAATGTTGCTGAGCCTAATGTTGTTGAGCCTAATGTTGGTGAGGCTAATGTTGCTGAGCCTAATGTTGTTGAGCCTAATGCTGGCGAGGCTAATGTTGCTGAGCCTAATGTTGTTGAGCATAATGTTGGTGAGCCTAATGTTGTTGAGAAAATGTTGGTGAGCCTAATGTTGTTGAGCCTAATGTTGTTGAGCCTAATGTTGTTGAGCCTAATGTTGTTGAGCCTAATGTTGGTTAGCCTAATGTTGGTGAGCCTAATGTTGTTGAGCCTAATGTTGGTTAGCCTAATGTTGGTGAGCCTAATGTTGTTGAGCCTAATGTTGGTTAGCCTAATGTTGTTGATCCTAATGTTGGTGAGGCTAATGTTGTTGAGCCTAATGTTGGTGAGGCTAATGTTGCTGAGCCTAATGTTGGTGAAGCTAATGTTGCTGAGCCTAATGTTGGTGAGGCTAATTTTTGTGAGCATAACACTGCCAAACCTGACTTGGCTATCCAACCCTTATGTATCAGAACCGTGAATTCTCAATCCAACGACCTGAGGACATTTGAACCCGGAATGGTCTCAACATATTGCTTTGTTCAGTCCCACAAAACTGTAACATATCAGCTAACATCTTCCTGTACCTGCAGATGTTGCCACCCGTGATATTATGCTGTGACCATAAAACATGCAATCATAAACTATCCAATCATAAACTATCAAATCATAAACTATCCAATCATAAACTATCCAATCATAAACTATTCAACCATAAACTATCCAATCATAAACTATCCAATCATAAACTATCCAATCATAAACTATCCAATCATAAACTATCCAATCATAAACTATTCAACCATAAACCATCCAATCATAAATCATCCGTCATAAAAACATCCAAATATAAACATTCCAATCATAAACCATCCAATCATAAACCATCATATCATAAATCGTTCATTAATAAACTAAGAAACCATAAACCATCCAAGCATAAACCATCCAAGTATAAACTATCCAATCACAAACCATTTTTCAATAAACCAAACAACCAGAAACCATCCAACAATAAACCATTCAACCATAAACCATTTAACCATCAACCATTTAACCATTAACCATCCAAACATAAACCATCCAACTATAAAACTATGCAACTATCAACCAAAAACCCTCTAAACATAAACCAGCCTAATGATATGTAAATGCGCACCTGATGTAAAGGAAAAAAAAAAAAACATAACTAAACACCCATATTTAAAATGCGAAGATAAAAAGGTAGGTGGAGAGTGCTCTAGAAGTACGGAGTCGACACAAGAAGCTCCAGGGTTTGATTCCCAGCAAAGGCGGTGGGAACTGTTCTAATCCGTGGTTTTTATGTGACTTTAGTCTCCACTGGTCTCAGGGTAGTCATATGATCAGATGCCTAGCCTTATCGTATGGCGTAAAAAAAAACCTCACAAAGCCCCGAATGCACTCTGCGCATGTTAAAGAGCCCGTGGCAGTTGTCTAGAGACAGACTAGAGGTGTGGTCCACAGACAGACTAGAGGTGTGATCTACAGACATACTAGAGGTGTGGTCTAGAGACAGACTAGAGGTATGGTCTATTGACAGACAAGAGGTATGGTCTACAGACAGACTAGAGGTGTAGTCTACAGACATACTAGAGCTGTGGTCTACAGAAAGACTAGAGGTGTGATCTAGAGACGGACTAGAGGTGTGATCTACAGACAGACTAGAGGCGTGGTCTAGAGATAGACTAGAGGTGTGATCTACAGACAGACAAGAGGTGTGGTCTACAGACAGACTAGAGGTGTGGTCTACAGACAGACTAGAGGTGTAGTCTACAGACATACTAGAGGTGTGGTCTACAGACAGACTAGAGGTGTGATCTACAGATAGACTAGAGGTGTGGTCTACAGACAGACTAGAGGTGTGGTCTACAGACAGACTAGAGGTGTGATCTAGAGACGGACTAGAGGTGTGATCTACAGACAGACTAGAGGTGTGATCTACAGACAGACTAGAGTTGTGGTCTACAGACAGACTAGAGGTGTGGTCTACAGGCAGACTAGAGGTGTGATCTACAGACAGACTAGAGGCGTGGTCTAGAGATAGACTAGAGGTGTGATCTACAGACAGACTAGAGGTGTGGTCTACAGACAGACTAAAGGTGTAGTCTACAGACATACTAGAGGTGTGGTCTACAGACAGACTAGAGGTGTCATCTACAGACAGACTAGAGGTGTGGTCTACAGACAGACTAGAGGTGTGGTCTACAGACAGACTAGAGGTGTGATCTAGAGACGGACTAGAGGTGTGATCTACAGACAGACTAGAGGTGTGATCTACAGACAGAGTTGTGGTCTACAGACAGACTAGAGGTGTGGTCTACAGGCAGACTAGAGGTGTGGTCTACAGACAGACGAGAGGTGTGTTCTACAGACAGACTAGAGGTGTGGTCTAAAGACAGACTAGATGTGTTATCTACATACAGACTAGAGGTGTGGTCTACAGACAGACTAGAGGCTTTGCCTACAGACAGACGAGAGGTGTGATCTACAGACAGACTAGAGGTGTGGTCTAGAGACAGACTAGATGTGTGATCTACAGACAGACTACAGGTGTGGTCTAGCGACAGACTAGTGGTGTGATCTACATATAGACAAGAGGTGTGGTCTAGAGACAGACTAGATGTGTGATCTACAGACAGACTTGATGTGTGATCTACACACAGACTAGATGTGTGGTCTATAGACAGACTAGAGGTGTGGTCTACAGACAGACTAGAGGCGTGGTCTACAGACAAACGAGAGGTGTGATCTACAGACAGACTAGAGGTGTGGTCTAGTGACAGACTAGATGTGTGATCTACAGAAAGACTAGAGGAGTGGTCTAGAGACAGACTAGTGGTGTGATCTACATATAGACTAGAGGTGTGGTCTAGAGACAGACTAGATGTGTGATCTACAGATTGACTAGAAGCGTGGTCTAGAGATAGACTAGAGGTGTGGTCTAGAAACAGACTAGAGGCGTGGTCTAGAGTCAGACTAGAGGTGTCATCTACAGACAGACTAGAGGTGTGGTCTACAGACAGACTAGAGGCGTGGTCTACAGACAGACTAGAGGTGTGGTCTACAGACAGACTAGAGGCGTGACCTACAGACAGATTAGAGGTGTGGTTTACAGACAGAGGTGTGGTCTACAGTCAGACTAGAGGTGTGGTCTACAGACAGACTAGAGGCGTGACCTACAGACAGACTAGAGGTGTGATCTACAGACAGACTAGAGGTGTGGTCTACAGATAGACTAGAGGCGTGGCCTACAGACAGACTAGAGGTGTGATCTACAGATAGACTAGAGGTGTGATCTACAGATAGACTAGTGGTGTAATCTACAGATAGACTAGAGGTGTGGTCTACAGATAGACTAGTGATGTGATCTACAGATAGACTAGAGGTGTAGTCTAGAGACAGACTCGAGGTGTGATCTACAGATAGACTAGGGGCGTGGTCTAGAGACAGACTAGAAGTGTGATCTACAGATAGACTAGGGGCGTGGTCTAGAGACAGACTAGTGGTGTGATCTACAGATAGACTAGAGGCGTAGTCTAGAGACAGACTAGAGGTGTGATCTACAGATAGACTAGAGGTGTGGTCTAGAGACAGACTAGAGGTGTTATCTACAGATAGACTAGAGGTGTAGTCTAGAGACAGACTAGAGGTGTGATCTACAGATAGACTAGAGGTGTAGTCTAGAGTCAGACTAGAGGTGTGATCTACAGATAGACTAGAGGTGTAGTCTAGAGACAGACTAGAGGTGTGATCTACAGATGGACTAGTGGTGTAGTTTAGAGACAGACTAGAGGTGTGATCTACAGATAGACTAGAGGTGTAGTCTAGAGACAGACTAGTGGTGTGGTCTAGGGGCAGACTAGATGTGACCAAACAACTGACGACCAAGCAACTGACGACCAACCAACAATAAACACTCTCCTAAAAACAGAACAAAACAAAAAACGTATTCTGACATTAATATTGCATAACTCTAATATGACTGGCTGTGAAAAAAGATTTACATTAGGAAAGCGGAGTCATACCTTCAATACAACTGATATAGCAACAATAACACTTTTGGGGCATTCAACTTGTTGACATATCTTCTTTTTGCTTCAAAAAGTAATAGCATCTGTATCTTGCTCTGTCAAGCATTAATAATGGACGCTGCAACACCATATGATGTCACTTCTTATGAAAACCCACGTAAGAAACATATTTGCAAACAACTTAGTAATACTTTTTAATATGTTTTATTTTTACTTAAAAAAAAATATGTGTCACGACAGCAACATCTTTCAAATCTTTGGCCGTTGAAGCAGAAATTTGAATATCCGGGACATTCTGGCTTTGCTTATAAAGATTTCTATATTCTGTTTGTTCTAGCAGACGCGAGACATAAGCGAGTTGTCTACACAGAGCAGAGCAGCTCATCACAGGTGAGTGACAACGTTCTGTAAGTTTGATCCTGTGTGTGTCTCTGTGTACTGGTTTGCCATTTCGATCATTGCAATTATTTTCTGACATATCACTAGACTCCATGGACACAATATGTAGAGCCTTCTATCCGCATTACCTTTCAGCAACACCTGAATTGCCTGAAACTTACTTAAGTCTTTAATTTATTTCACAATAACTTCTCATGCTTGCCAATATATAGAGCTGCCTGGTGTTGAACTGACCACGTCATCGTACTTAACTTTTCCGAATGTACAGGAACGATCCTCATGTTCTGGCTTCTAATTTTACTTTTTTTTTTTTTTTTTTTTTTTTTTTTTTTTTTTTTTGGAAAAAAGAAAACATAAAGTTGGAAACCTTTCTTTGGGGTATTTTATGTGGGTAAATATATTCTTGGTGAATCTATTACTGAAATACTTATAGCTGATGAATCTATTATTGAAATACTTATAGCTGATGAATCTGTTATTGAAATACTTATAGCTGATGAATCTGTTATTGAAATACTTATAGCTGATGAATCTGTTATTGAAATACTTATAGCTGATGAATCTGTTATTGAAATACTTATAGCTGATGAATCTGTTATTGAAATACTTATAGCTGATGAATCTGTTATTGAAATACTTATAGCTGATGAATCTGTTATTGAAATACTTATAGCTGATGAATCTGTTATTGAAATATTTATAGCTGATGAATCTGTTATTGAAATAGTTATAGCTGATGAATCTGTTATTGAAATAGTTATAGCTGATGAATCTGTTTTTGAAATACTTATAGCTGATGAATCTGTCACTGAAATACTTATAGCTGATGAATCTGTTATTGAAATACTTATAGCTGATGAATCTGTTATTGAAATATGTATAGTTTATGAATCTGTTATTGAAATACTTATAGTTGGTGAATCTATTTTTAACACATCTACTTTTGGTGAACCTGCAGCTTATGAACAACTCAATGATGAATTTATAAGAAATGTTCATTCCTGCATTGACAGAATCTTGTAAATGTGTACTGGCAGTCAATGTTTGTGCTCGTTACAAACAGGAAGTGAAACTAAACAGTTTCACATTTCAAAAACTAACAATGAATCAATTAAATCTTCTGACAAATTTCAACTCGATGTGATCTTGCTATGTGGCTGCCTGTACATTTACATTTATTTCTCGTTTAATTATAAATGTCACAATTTCTTGTCTGCGGTCAGAGAATTCTAGATATTGTCGACATTACAACAACAACAACAACATTATGACAACAAAGCTGCTGGTAGTGGTGGTTGCTGCAGTTGTAGTCTGTGAGCAGGGAGTGCTAGGGCAAGTGTTCCAACTGTCCGACCATTATAACCCAGGTAAGTTATTCCAACTGTCCTACCATTATAACCCAAGTAAGTTGTTCCAACTGTCCCACCATTATAACCCAAGTAAGTTATTCCAACTGTCCTACCATTATAACCCAAGTAAGTTATTCCAACTGTCCCACCATTATAACCCAAGTAAGTTATTCCAGCTGTCCCACCATTATAACCCAAGTAAGTTATTCCAACTGTCCCACCATTATAACCCAAGTAAGTTATTCCAACTGTCCTACCATTATAACCCAAGTAAGTTATTCCAATGGATGCTTGCGCAGAATAAAGGGATGGAAATGGCAGGACAAAGTCACAAACGTGGAATTATGGAAATGTACCGGTCAAATACCAGTGGATAAAGAAATACAGCGAAGACGATGGCGATGGATAGGACACACACTACGGAAACCAACTGAGAGTATTACACAACAGGCCCTTTTTTGGAATCCCCAGGGGAAAAGACAAAGAGGAAGACCAAGGAATTCTTGGAGAAGACAGATTGAAGCAGAGATGAAGATGATGGGGAAGACATGGAATGATCTTAAAAGAATTGCAAAAAACAGAACGACTTGGAAAGTGTTTGTTGAAGACCTATGCTCCACTGGGAGCTAAAAGGTAGAAGAAGAAGAAGTTATTCCAACTGTCCTACCATTATAACCCAAGTAAGTTATTCCAACTGTCCCACCATTATAACCCAAGTAAGTTATTCCAACTGTCCTACCATTATAACCCAAGTAAGTTATTCCAACTGTCCCACCATTATAACCCAGGTAAGTTGTTCCAACTGTCCCACCATTATAACCCAAGTAAGTTGTTCCAACTGTCCCACCATTATAACCCAAGTAAGTTATTCCAACTGTCCCACCATTATAACCCAAGTAAGTTATTCCAACTGCCCTACCATTATAACCCAGGTAAGTTGTTCCAACTGTCCCACCATTATAACCCAGGTAAGTTGTTCCAACTGTCCCACCATTATAACCCAAGTAAGTTATTCCAACTGCCCTACCATTATAACCCAAGTAAGTTATTCCAACTGCCCTACCATTATAACCCAGGTAAGTTGTTCCAACTGTCCCACCATTATAACCCAAGTAAGTTATTCCAACTGTCCCACCATTATAACCCAGGTAAGTTGTCCCAACTGTTCCACCATTATAACCCAAGTAAGTTATTCCAACTGTCCCACCTTTGTAACCCAAGTAAGTTGTTCCAACTGTCCCACCATTATAACCCAAGTAAGTTATTCCAACTGCCCTACCATTATAACCCAGGTAAGTTGTTCCAACTGTCCCACCATTATAACCCAAGTAAGTTATTCCAACTGCCCTACCATTATAACCCAGGTAAGTTGTTCCAACTGTCCCACCATTATAACCCAAGTAAGTTATTCCAACTGTCCCACCATTATAACCCAGGTAAGTTGTCCCAACAGTTCCATCATTATAACCCAAGTAAGTTATTCCAACTGTCCCACCATTATAACCCAGGTAAGTTGTTCCAACTGTCCCACCATTATAACCCAAGTAAGTTGTTCCAACTGTCCCACCATTATAACCCAAGTAAGTTATTCCAACGGTCCCACCATTATAACCCAAGTAAGTTATTCCAACTGCCCTACCATTATAACCCAGGTAAGTTGTTCCAACTGTCCCACCATTATAACCCAGGTAAGTTGTTCCAACTGTCCCACCATTATAACCCAAGTAAGTTATTCCAACTGCCCTACCATTATAACCCAGGTAAGTTGTTCCAACTGTCCCACCATTATAACCCAAGTAAGTTATTCCAACTGTCCCACCATTATAACCCAGGTAAGTTGTTCCAACTGTTCCACCATTATAACCCAGGTAAGTTGTCCCAACTGTTCTACCATTATAACCCAGGTAAGTTGTCCCAACTGTTCTACCATTATAACCCAGGTAAGTTGTCCCAACTGTTCTACCATTATAACCCAGGTAAGTTGTCCCAACTGTTCTACCATTATAACCCAGGTAAGTTGTCCCAACTGTTCTACCATTATAACCCAGGTAAGTTGTCCCAACTGTTCTACCATTATAACCCAGGTAAGTTGTCCCAACTGTTCTACCATTATAACCCAGGTAAGTTGTCCCAACTGTTCTACCATTATAACCCAGGTAAGTTGTCCCAACTGTTCTACCATTATAACCCAGGTAAGTTGTCCCAACTGTTCTACCATTATAACCCAGGTAAGTTGTCCCAACTGTTCTACCATTATAACCCAGGTAAGTTGTCCCAACTGTTCTACCATTATAACCCAAGTAAGTTGTTCCAACTGTTCCACCATTATAACCCAAGTAAGTTATTCCAACTGCCCTACCATTATAACCCAGGTAAGTTGTTCCAACTGTCCCACCATTATAACCCAAGTAAGTTATTCCAACTGTCCCACCATTATAACCCAGGTAAGTTGTCCCAACTGTTCCACCATTATAACCCAGGTAAGTTGTCCCAACTGTTCTACCATTATAACCCAGGTAAGTTGCCCCAACTGTTCCACCATTATAACCCAGGTAAGTTGTCCCAACTGTTCCACCATTATAACCCAAGTAAGTTGTTCCAACTGTCCCACCCTTATAACCCAGGTAAGTTATTCCAACTGTCCCACCATTATAACCCAACTAAGTTGTTCCAACTGTCCCACCATTATAACCCAGGTAAATTGTTAAAACTGTCCCACCATTAATAACCCAGGTACGTTGTTCCAACTGTCCCACCATTATAACCCAGGTAAGTTGTTCCAACTGTCCCACCATTATAACCCAAGTAAGTTGTCCCAACTGTTCCACCATTATAACCCAAGTAAGTTGTTCAACTGTCCCACCATTATAACCCAGGTAAGTTGTTCCAACTGTCCCACCATTATAACCCAAGTAAGTTGTTTCAACTGTCCCACCATAATAACCCAAGTAAGTTATTCCAACTGTCCCACCCTTATAACCCAGGTAAGTTATTCCAACTGTCCCACCATTATAACCCAAGTAAGTTGTTTCAACTGTTCCACCATTATAACCCAAGTAAGTTGTTCAACTGTCCCACCATTATAACCCAGGTAAGTTGTTCCAACTGTCCCACCATTATAACCCAAGTAAGGTGTTTCAACTGTCCCACCATAATAACCCAAGTAAGTTATTCCAACTGTCCCACCCTTATAACCCAGGTAAGTTATTCCAACTGCCCCACCATTATAACCCAAGTAAGTTGTTCCAACTGTCCCACCATTATAACCCATGTAAGTTGTCCCAACTGCCCCACCATTGACTGATATCCTTCTCTGTCATTCACTTGTTTGTAGTTTCATTTACTGTGATTTCCTTGTCTGTCATACATTTGTTTGTAGTTTCATTTACTGCGATTTCATTGTCTGTCGTTCACTTGTTTGTAGTTTCATTGACTGTAATTTCCTTGTCTGTCATTCATTTGTTTGTAGTTTCATTGACTGTAATTTCCTTGTCTGTCATTCACTTGTTTGTAGTTTCATTTACTGCGATTTCATTGTCTGTCGTTCACTTGTTTGTAGTTTCATTGACTGTAATTTCCTTGTCTGTCATTCACTTGTTTGTAGTTTCATTGACTGTAATTTACTTATCTGTCATTCACTTGTTTGTAGTTTCATTGACTGTAATTTCCTTGTCTGTCGTCCCAATGATTGTATTCCCAATGACTGACAGATAGATATAGAGACATGTTGTAACTCATACATTTTTATGATCAAGTTGGAGATGTCCTAGAGAACATGAAGCCATCCATCACTGAAGTCTCTAAAAAGGTCGCCATTGCAGCCAATGGAGGGTATGTTGACTTCTTGATATTTGTTTATGTTGAACATGTCTTTTTAAATCTTTTCTTTCATTTTTGTGTCTTGGAAGCCATTAAAAAGAATAAAATAATATAAATACAAAGCAAGATCTTTTATTTATTTATGTGCTACAACTGAAGTGAAACTTTTAACTTGAAGTGAAAACATATCGTTGTCCTGTATACTGTTATTCGTAGATTTAAATAAACAAAGTGAGTAAATAAACATCATCATCATTGAGTGCTGTCTCCGTCCCGAAGGTTGGCTACTAAGGAACACCATTCAGCCCTGTTTCCTGATCTGATAGTGCAGGCAGTTTACCTGGACAGGGGAAGTCAATGCATCTGTGATTCTTGATGTCAATCATTATTTACAATCTACTTGAATATCTTTCTCTCAGTTATTTCCCTTGTAACTTATTCCCTCGCTGTGATAACACCAGACTCTGACCTCATTCATTCCAGGGAAGACCTGCAACATAAGGTGACCTCTGCCATTACTAAAGTCCTGACGATCCAGGTGGAGAAACTCAAAGACATTCTAAAAGATATATCAGGTCAGAAATGACGTCACTTATCGTTGACTTAATGTTTGTTTCTGTATCTCGCCTTCCTGTTGTCATTTTGGATGTCTTCGCAGGGATGGCGATAAATAGAACATACATGACAAGTGACAAGGTGATAAATAGAAAATATACATGACTAGTGACAAGGCGATAAATAGAACATATACAGGACTAGTGACAAGGTGATAAATAGAACATATACAAGACAAGTAACAAGGTGATAAATAGAAGACATACAAGACAAGTAACAAGGTGATAAATAGAACATATGCAGGACTAGTGACAAGGCGATAAATAGAAGATATACAAGACAAGTAACAAGGTGATAAATAAAACTTATACAGGACTAGTGACAAGGCGATAAATAGAAAATATACAAGAAAAGTGACAAGGTGATAAATAGAACTTATACAGGACTAGTGACAAGGCGATAAATGGAACTTATACAAGACAAGTAACAAGGTGATAAATAAAACTTATACAGGACTAGTGACAAGGTGATAAATAGAACATATACAGGACTAGTGACAATGCGATAAATAGAAGATATACAAGACAAGTGACAAGGTGATAAATAGAAGATATACAAGACAAGTGACAAGGTGATAAATAGAAGATATACAAGACAAGTGACAAGGTGATAAATAGAACATATACAGGACAAGTGACAAGGCGATAAATAGAACATATACAGGACAAGTGACAAGGCGATAAATAGAACATATACAGGACAAGTGACAATGCGATAAATAGAAGATATACAAGACAAGTGACAAGGTGATAAATAGAACATATACAGGACAAGTGATAATGCGATAAATAGAAGATATACAAGACAAGTGACAAGGTGATAAATAGAACATATACATGACAAGTGACAAGGCGATAAATAGAACATATACAGGACTAGTGACACAGCGATAAATATAACATATACAGGACTAGTGACAAGGCGATAAATAGAACATGTACAGGACTAGTGACAAGGCGATAAATAGAACATATACAGGACTAGTGACAAGGCGATAAATAGAACATATAGAGAACAAGTGACGACATAAGTATTAGTGGACTGTAGCTGTGAACATTACTAGATTATATCAGAAGTTCTAGGACAGGCTGTAGATAGATTGTGTTGTTGGGCGAGCAGTCTGTTCCACAAATAGTTATTTCCTCTACCTCATCGGTTTCATTATGTTTCTTCTAATTTATCATTTTCAGTTTTTGATTTGAAAATCCTGAGCTTTGTTTTTGTGCATAATAATTATGATTTCCATATTTTATAAAAGGTTTCTGAAAGACATTCCCACCTTCGCTATTCTGATTCTAATTTCTTTCTTTATGTCTCCTTCTTGATCTATGCAGCTTCCAAAATATACAAAGTGGTCTACTTCTTCCACTGCTTTTCCTTCAAGGTGTATTTTTTTTTTCTTGAGAGATTAAATTTGTTCTTTACTTTTGTCTTTTTTGGTTGATCTCATGTCCTTTATTTAACTATCCATTAGTGGCAGATACCATTCTAACGTCAAGTTCACATTAAAAAGAACTTTGTCGTCCACAAAGTCAAAGTCCTCTAACTGAGATCCAAGTGTCAATCCAATGCCTTTGTTACCTGTACAGCATTTATGCATAATGAAGTAGATGGCAATTTCAAATAACAAAGGAGATCAAAGATCAGATCTTATTTCACTCATGTATCAATCTGGAACCAATCACCCAGTCCTGCCTCTGTGCGAACTGTACATGAGAAGCTGTCGTACATATTTTTGATGATATTAATTTTATATGGTTTTCTATATTGTCTGGATATGTTCCACAATGAGTCTCTATCTATGTTATCGAAAGCCTTTTTGAAATCAATAAAATTGAGGAATGGTCTCTGTTTTTCTTTGTTCTTCTAGTGTAATTCTTAGAGTGAAAATAAGATGAGAGCAGCTTCTCCCTTTTCTAGAACCTGCTTCTTCTTCTCACATAAAGGTGTCTACGACATCTTTGATTCTGTTCAAGATGATCTTACATCATCATCAAGTACCGGGCCTGCTGGCGTAGGTGATCATGTCTCTCCACAACTTCGATCCCGACAGTTATTTATCATTTCTGTTGTTGACATTCTGCCAAGCCATTCTCTTAAGCTGTCTGGTGTATTTTCTCTTTGCTTCCCTCTATCTCTTCATCCCTCAATTTTCCCAGTCGTTACAATATATTCCAGATGTTCCCTTCTTTTTACATAGCCAAAAATGATGATTGTTTCTTCCTAATATTGAAAATTAGCTCTATTTTTGCTTTGGCCTCTTTCAGAACGTTTTCATTACTCTTTTTAGCTGTCCGTGGTATTCTCAACATTCTTCTGTAAAACCACATTTCTACAGACTCCAGTGATTTTCTTGCATGTTGTCCTATTGTCCATGATTCACATCCATATGTTAAGACTGGCTCTACATAACATTTAAAACTCTTTTTCTTGTTTCTATTGTCAAAAATGGATTGCATAGTATCTTCCTCCTTTTTTGGAAAGCTACTTTTGCCTGAGCCATTCTGCATCTCACCTCTTTTGTACATCTTCCGTCTGAGGTTAACAAAGTTCCCAAATATTTAAACTCATTTACCTGCTTTAATATTGTTCCACTTGTCTTTACTTTGCACTGAGATGATGTCTTTTTTCTTTGTTGTTACCATTACTTCTGTCTTTTTGCTATTAAGACTGAGTCCTTTATTTCTGCTTTCCTTCACTATAATGTCCAACATTTCTTGTAACTCATTTTCACTCTTAGCGATTAAGACTGTACATCAGCATACCTTAGATTATTTATATTATGACCTCCGATTGTTATTCCAGGCATGTCCCTTATGGACCTTAAAATAATCTCACTATAAATATTAAACAAATCTGGTGACATGACACAACCTTGCCTAACACCCTATTTTATTTGTTGAAACATTCCGAATTGGTTTTCAGTTCGTATGGCCTGTTTCTTACAGAATACTTTAGACACAACAGTGTCTACTACATATTTGATTCTGTTCATGATACATTTACAGACTGCTTTATGTGCGACTAATTGAAGAGTCACACCGCTCCAGTTATTGCAATACTCGAGACTGTCCTGTATTTTTTTCTTTAATTTTAACAAAGAAACCGTTTTTTTCTCCGGGGATGGTACCTTGCTCAGTAGATATGTCCACATTGGGAGATGGGGGGGGGGGGGGCGTTGAACCCAGACAAGAGTGGACACAGGGGCCAGTAGAGAGCACTACGAACTTTCCTGCTGACATCAAGCGGAACAAAGTATGCAGGCAACAAAATCCCTTGGGTTGGCAAGCGGAGGTGCAGGCCTTGATATATGAGAATTCATCTGACGGTTCGGCAGTCATCTACACTGATGGATCTTCTGTTGGCAGTCTTCTACACTGATGGATCTTCTGGTTGACAGTCATCTACACTGATGGATCTTCTGTTGGCAGTCATCTACACTGATGGATCTCTGCTGACAGTCATCTATACTGATGGATATTTTGGTTGACGGTCTTCTACACTGATGGATCTTCTGTTGACAGTCATCTACAATGATGGGTCTTCTGATTGACAGTCATCTACACTGATGGATCTTCTGTTGGCAGTCATCTACACTGATGGATCTTCTGTTGACAGTCATCTACACTGATGGATCTCCTGTTTGAATCCCATCTACACTGATGGATCTTCTGTTGACAGTCATCTACAATGATGGGTCTTCTGATTGACAGGCATCTACACTGACGGGTTTTCTGTTGACAGTCATCTACACTGATGGATCTTCTGTTGACAGTCATCTACACTGATGGATCTCCTGTTTGACAGTCATCTACACTGATGAATCTTCTGTTGACAGTCATCTACACTGATGGATCTTCTGTTGACAGTCATCTACACTGATGGATCTCCTGTTTGACAGCCATCTACACTGATGGATCTTCTGTTGACAGTCATCTACATTGATGGATCTTCTGTTGACAGTCATCTACAATGATGGGTCTTCTGTTGACAGTCATCTACACTGATGGATCTTCTGTTTGACAGTCATCTACAATGATGGATCTTCTGTTTGACAGTCATCTACAATGATGGATCTTCTGTTTACAATCATCTACAATGATGGATCTTCTGTTGACAATCATCTACAATGATGGATCCCCTGTTTGACAGTTCATCTACACTGATGGATCTTCTGTTGACAGTCATCTACACTGATGGATCTTCTGTTGACAGTCATCTACAATGATGGATCTTCTGGTTGACAGTCATCTACAATGATGGGTCTTCTGGTTGACAGTCATCTACACTGACGGGTTTTCTGATTAACAGTCATCTATACTGATGGGTCTTCTGTTTGACAGTCATCTATACTGATGGGTCTTCTGTTTGACAGTCATCTATACTGATGGGTCTTCTGTTTGATAGTCATCTATACTGATGGATCTCCTGTTTGACAGTCATCTACACTGATGGGTCTTCTGTTTGACAGTCATCTATACTGATGGGTTTTCTGTTTGATAGTCATCTACACTGACGGGTTTTCTGATTGACAGTCCTCTACACTGATGGGTCTTCTGTTTGACAGTCCTCTACACTGATGGGTCTTCTGTTTGACAGTCATCTACACCGATGAGTTTTCTGTTTGACAGTCATCTACACTGGCGGGTTTTCTGATTGACAGTCCTCTACACTGATGGGTCTTCTGTTTGACAGTCATCTACACTGATGGGTCTTTTTTAAGTACAGTTGGATCTCATGGACTTTCACGGCACTTCAGCGAGAAAGGAAATTAACGAACCTGGCTTGGACGGCTGCCGTGGTTGGCGGAAGTGCAATGGACCGGTTGACATTCTGAATGCCCTCAGGGAAGCAGGGCGCGCTGGTGACTCAATTAGTGATCAATCTACAACCACGTCCAGACTGCACGAACATCAGGTAAAAAATGAAGATGCCAGAAAAGAGCATCACGCGGGGAGAATAAGAGGAATAACAAAACAGCACAGAACTGGAGTCGTCAGTCTCCACACAGTGAGGGGAGGAGAACTGAACACTTATGGACGTGCCCGGTGAGCAATAAGGATGATCCATCGAGTAAATTATAGTTTTGGCTATCCATTGCTTTTATCATCTCAGATGTTATATCATATTCACTTCCTGTCTCGTTGTCAGCCATGAGCCTAACAGCCATCTCTGCTTCATTCAAGGTGACGTCATCTATGTTTATATCTAATTGTGAGGTCGGTGTGTTGGCTGTAAAATCTATTCAAAGTCTTGGTTTTTTACGATGAAGGATTTCCTGAAAGTGTTCAGCCCATCGTGACTTGATTTCTTCACTTCATATTGATATGGTTTCATATTTGTACATAACAGGTGACCCACTTTATGTTGATATGGTTTCATATTTGTACATAACAGGCGAGCCACTTCATGTTGATATGGTTTCATATTTGTACATAACAGGTGACCCACTTGATGTTGATATGGTTTCATATTTGTACATAACAGGTGACCCACTTGATGTTAATATGGTTCCATATTTGTTCATAACAGGTGACCCACTTGATGTTAATATGGTTCCATATTTGTACGTAACAGGTGATCCACTTCATGTTAATATGGTTCCATATTTGTACATAACAGGTGACCCACTTCATGTTAATATGGTTCTATATTTGTACATAACAGGTGACCCACTTTATGTTAATATGGTTTCATATTTGTTCCTAACAGGTGACCCACTTTATGTTAATATGGTTTCATATTTGTTCCTAACAGATGACTCGCTTGATGTACAAGTTTTCGTTAGCATCTTATGAGCACTTTAAGGTTTACTATCACCTGTCATTGCTGCTCTCTCTGCTTTTACTGTCAGGTTATCTGTATAGCTTCTATTGTCTCTACTGTCGAAGCTTTTTTACTTTGTTATTTACATATCACTTTATAAGTTCTTGTTTTGTTTAACTTGACAGACAACAGCTCTAACGGAGACATTTGCCGCACGTGCTACTATTGTTATGTTGTTCAAATAAAATGTAATAGACGGTGTTTGTGCTGCGTTGATTTCGAGGGTGATTGTTTAACAGCTGTCTGCGCTAATGGTGATCGTTCTGGAGATTTGGTATGTATGGTTCAGCGATATGTGGTATGTATGGTTCAGCGATATGTGGTATGTATCCCCCTGTGATGGGGTACGTATGGTTCCCTGTGATGTGCTTTAATGGCTACTTAATATTTAAATAAAGCTGCAGAAGTTAACAAACGTAAGTTCACAAACATAAGTTCACAAACATAAGTTCACAAACAGAAGTTCACAAACATAAGTTCACAAACATAAATTCACAAACAGAAGTTCACAAACATAAGTTCACAAACATAAGTTCATAAACATAAGTTCACAAACATAAGTTCACAAACATAAGTTCACAAACAGAAGTTCACAAACAGAAGTTCACAAAGAGAAGTTCACAAACATAAGTTCATAAACATAAGTTCACAAACATAAGTTCACAAACATAAGTTCACAAACATAATTTCACAAACAGAAGTTCCCAAACAGAAGTTCCCAAACATAAGTTCCCAAACATAAGTTCCCAAACATAAGTTCACAAACAGAAGTTCCCAAACATAAGTTCCCAAACATAAGTTTACAAACATAAGTTCACAAACATAAGTTCCCAAACATAAGTTCACAGTCCGATATGTACAACAAGTGTAAACCTATAGCGACTAATGTCTACTTATTTCTATTTCTTAACTTTGATACGTGTGCGCCCCCCCCCCCCCTCCCCAAGCATAATGTAGAGCCCTTGTGTTTGAAGATGTGTCTGCTACCTTTGGGTTCATTGATGTGTGACTGGTTATCTGATATATCTTGGAATTCTATAGTGATGGATATATACCTGCACAATGATCAAGTAGGGAGCCGCGATAGCTCAGTGGTTAGTGAACTGGACTACCACGGACAAGGGGTAGGGTTCGATCCCAACCGACGGCTTCCGGGTTCACCCAGCCTTAAATGGGTACTGGATTTTTTTCTGGGAAAGTAAAGCAGCACGGGCGTAATACTGACCACATTACCCCAAAAATCATGTGCTGAAGGTCTGTAAAATATAGGGTCACTAACACCATATTTCCCTATACGCCACTTGGTGTAACGGGGGTACTTTACTTGTACTTACAATGATCAAGTACTTCAGTTAGCGATGTACTGCAAAACCGGGGAAAAGTTGTTGGGCTTGCAGACGGTGGTGATTGTTGACTGTAAGCAACCAAGGATACTACTAGACTCTATGAATTTTAAGACATCCATAATTAACTTCTCCTGTGTGTTACCGGGGCCTCATTATATGGGATGAAAAGAATAGTGACACTGTGACCTTCCAGGCATGTCGTAAGAGGCGACTAAGGAGGTTGATCGATGGCTTGACAAGCTGTCATTGTAAAAAGCATTGTTATGGAAACAGACCATAGATTTTAGAAGCAGTGATCTCTGCAATATGTGCCATTTTGGCACGCAAGGTTTCTGTTTTTGAGATTGTGGTTCTGCCCTATGTGCCGTCTTCGGCTCGAAAGGACAATTGATAGATAGATAGATAATTAACTTTTTTTTTTTTTTTTAAATTACATATTAATCTTTACATGATGTTACATGTTTGAGGTTTAGAAAATGCAAATTGGAAAACGCTCGCAATACAGGACAAAGACACGGGAATTGAAATATTGAAGAGACCCGCAAGACACGATAAAAGAAAAATGAACTATGAAAATGTTTGCGATGTGATCGGAAGGAAGGCAGGATAAATATATGAAAGTGGGTGAAGTCAAGCGATTCCTGAAGAAGGGTGAAATCTTCTTCCTCTCACATTTCGCATTTGTCTTTCGAGTTACCGAAAAAAAATAATGAAGTTGATTAACGGAAAAGAGATGATAAATGATCGAAGAAGGAAAGAGTCGATGGTGGAACAGGCAACAGATGATCAAAGATGGAAAGAACATATGCCCATCAATGAGAGTCTCGTGCCCAAGGATGAAATAACCGATGGGCAGCGATTGGAGATAAATTAATGACTGACTAGATTACATACCTTCATAATGACACTATCATTTACTGTAATAGCTTTGAAATTCTGTGAGTTTAAGTTAACAAAATCATTGATTTAAAAACAAAATAAAATATGCTACAGAAGATAGTTTATCTCTTACAGCGCAGAGTGGGGGGTAGTGATGGCATGACCTCGACCTCACCAGTGAAGTCATGGTCGGAGTCAACAAAGGCCATGTTGAGAAGTGACGTCACAAAGTCTGTTATTGCTACCACCAAGGCCAGTGACCGCTGTTGTTCTTGTGACCACTGTCGTCAGTAAGTTGATCATCATCCTTCAGCATTGTCTTATCCTTCATCAAATGTTTTGTTATCTTCACTCTTGTGTTTTGCTTATTTTCATGTTTTAAAAAATACATCTTATTCTGTCCTTCCTCGTATGCCTTCGAGCGTCGGTGGGAGACATAGTCTGCGGTCTTTTACTCCTATTTTGGATTTCCGGTCAATATGACTGATAGGTGGCAGGAACCATTGAGGCTCTCTATGAAAAGTGTTCCTTGTTACAGTTTCCTGATATTCCAAGTCCACTTGCTGTCGGAACTACTGAGTTAAGTGTTCTGTGTACACCGTGAGCTGTATTTTTCATCCGGATCGTGTTTCAATATTATGATTTCTTACGATGAAGATGATATAGTATGACGAAAGACAGACTGCATTCATTTTCGGTGCGGCTACGTGTCATGTCCTTTGGCGTGTGTTGTAGCTGCTATGATGGTGACTGCAGCTGCCTTTCTTTGTTTGGATCCTTCAGTGAGATGAGTTGTTAATTCGGATGATTCCACCGGCACGGGCGGTTGAGCAATTATGGATTTTAATTCGTTTGCCATAATACCGGGGTCTTTGACCAACTATAACTAAACTCATCAGCTGGATTTCCTGCTGTTATGTTTTCTACTCAACTCTTTCTAACATTCCATTAATCCATCATTTTCGTGGTCAGCCCTTGGGTCTGGTGTTCTCGCAATGTTTATTGAATGCTCATTGTGTTATGTTTTGATTTTTCTGTCTTGTCACGTGACCAAACCATTTTAATTGTTATTTCTTTATGCATTCAAGGGCGGGAATACTCCCTAGCTTTTCTCTTATTTTTCCACAGTTTTCTACCTTCTCTGTTTTTAGAGCCAATAAGAGACAGTTGTGACATGCTGTGCAGATTACAGAAGTCATCAACGTGTAGATCGCATGAAATGTGATGACAGTAACATTTTCTTATTCTGCTCACGTGCGAGCTTCATAACGAAGAGCTGGGGACCCGTTAAAATACTTCTTTCGGGAACCATGCTTGTAGTACGCCTAGCTAGCTCAAATTGCTTTCGTTCGCCCGATGACTAAAGTATTCTAGAATTATGAATTAGACTGTAGAATTCCTCTTCGTCAACCGCCCTTAAAACGACGTTAAGTGGACGTCTCTGCGTTGTGTTGTGGTTTGCTGTGTAACACTTATATTTGCGCCTTTCGGCCCAACACATCCGACTTCATCACGACATTTATGAGTACCGGGTTGTCTTCCCTCTTCGATCCCTGCTCGCTTGGCCAGACAAGACAGGTTAGTCTGTTACTAGAGGCACCGCGGAAAGGTGGATCAGGGTCTGGATGGTTCTGGTTCACCGATCCTGACGCAAGCCATCAGCTATGGATCGCTGACAACTTCCAGCTCTGGAGCTGGGAGGCGCGCCTTAGCCACCGCTAGCTGAAATGATTAGACTTGCAAGATATATGGTTGCCTGTCAGAAATGAGAAACTTAGTGGCCGTGTACGAAGACTTATCAACTAACACAGAACTGGAGTCGTCAGTCGCTGGACACCGCAGGACTTGCTGAAAAGGGGATCTGAGCACTTATGGACATGTTCGAAGTGCAATGATGATGACCCGCAAATACCTCAATAACTCAATGGCTGCCTTTGCCGCAGGCCCATGTAGGGAGTGCCAAAGCTGAAGCGATTATTATGTTTGGACTGGTCTCTATGTGTTTTTTTTTTAAATAAAGATTTATTCAAGTGAATTGAAGTTAGGAGTGACTGTGGGCACTCTCTTGTCAGTGATGTCGTTTGAAATGTCGTCCAACTAGCCGCCATGGTTCGACCTTGCTAACGGTCGCCAACCAACGACTGCAGAATTTAAAAAAATGCTTTAAATATGTGTGTGTTTAAATGTATGCGTTAAATTGTGTGTATGTTTAAATGTGTGTGTTTAAATGTGTGTGTTTAAATGTGTGTATGTTTAAATGTATACGTTAAATTGTGTGTGTGTGTAAATGTGTGTGTTTAAATGTGTGTGTGTTTAAATGTGTGTGTTTAAATGTATGCGTTAAATTGTGTGTGTGTATGTTTAATTGTGTGTGTTTAAATGTGTGTTTTTAAATGTATGCGTTAAATTGTGTGTGTGTAAATGTGTGTTTTTAAATGTATGAGTTAAATTGTGTGTGTGTTTAAATGTGTATGTTTAAATGTGTGTTTAAATGTGTGTGTTTAAATGTGTGTATGTTTAAATCTATGCGTTAAATTGTGTGTGTGTGTAAATGTGTGTGTTTAAATGTGTGTATGTTCAAATGTATGCGTTAAATTGTGTGTGTGTGTAAATGTGTGTGTTTAAATGCGTGTGTTTAAATGTGTGTATGTTTAAATGTATGCGTTAAATTGTGTGTGTGTGTGTGTAAATGTGTGTGTTTAATGTGTGTTATTTTAAATGTTTGCTCTAAATGTTGTTTAATTTTGTTTTAAATGTTTGTTCTAAATGTGTGTTTTAAATATCAGCATCACTAAACATAGCAACATCACTAAACATCGTAACATCACTGAACATAGGAACATCACTCAACATAGAAACATCACTCAGCATGACAACATCACTCAACATAGTAACATCACTAAACATAGTAACATCACTCAACATAGAAACATCACTCAGCATGACAACATCACTCAACATAGTAGCATCACTCATTATAGTAACATCACTCAACATAGTAACATCACTCAACATAGTAACACCACTAAACATAGTAACATCACTCAACATAGAAACATCACTCAGCATGACAACATCACTCAACATAGTAACATCACTAAACATAGTAACATCACTCAACATAGAAACATCACTCAGCATGACAACATCACTCAACATAGTAACATCACTAAACACAGTCACATCACTCAACATAGAAACATCGCTCAGCATGGCAACATCACTCAACATAGTAACATCACTAAACATAGTAACATCACTCAACATAGAACCATAACTCAACATAGAAACATCACTCAGCATGGCAACATCACTCATTATAGTAACATCATTCAACATAGAAACATCACTCAGCATGACAACATCACTCAGCATGACAACATCACTCAGCATGGCAACATCACTCATTATAGTAACATCACTCAACATAGAACCATCACTCAGCATGGCAACATCAATCATCATAGTAACATCACTCAACATAGAAACATCACTCAGCATGGCAACATCACTCATCATAGTAACATCACTCAACATAGAAACATCACTCAGCATGACAACATCACTCAGCATGACAACATCACTCAACATAGAAACATCACTCAGCGTGACAACATCACTCAGCATGACAACATCACTCAACATAGTAACATCACTAAACATAGTAACAACATTTAACATAGAAACATCACTCAGCATGACAACATCACTCAGCATGGCAACATCACTCATTATAGTAACATCACTCAACATAGAAACATCACTCAGCATGACAACATCACTCATCATAGTAACATCCCTCAACATAGACACATCATAGTAACATCAATCAACATAGTAACATCACTCAACATAGTAACATCACTCAACATTTCAACATCACTCAACATAGTAACATCACTAAACATAGCAACATCACCCAACATAGCAACATTACTCAACATAGCAACATCATTCAACATAGTAACATCACTCAACATACAACATCATTCAACATAGAAACATCACTCAGCATGACAACATTACTCAGCATGGCAACATCACTCAACATGGCAACATCACTCAACATAGTAACATCACTCAACATAGTAACACCACTCAACATTGAAACATCACTCAACATAGAAACATCACTCATCATAGTAACATCACTCAACATAGAAGCATCACTCAGCATGGCAACATCACTCATTATAGTAACATCACTCAACATAGAAACATCACTCAGCATGACAACATCACTCAACATGTCAACATCACTCATCATATTAATATCACTCAACAAAAAATTCACTCAACATAGTAACATCACTCAACATTTCAACATCACTCAACATATTAACATCACTTAACATAGCAACATCACCCAACATAGCAACATCACTCAACATAGCAACATCATTCAACATAGAAACATCACTCAGCATGGCAACATCACTCATCATAGTAACATCAATCAACATAGTAACATCACTCAACATAGCAACATCACTCAACATTTCAACATCACTCAGCATAGCAACATCACTCAACATAGCAACATCACTCAACATAGTAACATCACTCAACATAGCAACATCACTCAACATAGTAACATCACTCAACATAGCAACATGACCCAACATAGTAACATCACGCAACATTAAAAGGCAAAAACGATCAGCCAAAAGTTAACAAAACATCACCTTCAACCTGAGATCAGAACTCAACACGTTATCACTGTTTCAAACACCTGCTGTCTAGCACTGGCCTCATCAGCCAACCCTATCTGTAAACGATAACAATGAAGCGCTCATTAACTGAAGAAATATTGGTTGTCTTTGCCTCTCAAACCTTTGCACTGTCTTGATGTTGGACTGTCCAGCACTTTGTTTCATAAATGTTGTCCACTGTCTTGATGTTGGACTGTCCAGCACTTTGTTTCATAAATGTTGTCCACTGTCTTGATGTTGGACTGTCCAGTACTTTGTTTTATAAATGTTGTCCACTGTCTTGATGTTGGACTGTCCAGCACTTTGTTTCATAAATGTTGTCCACTGTCTTGATGTTGGACTGTCCAGCACTTTGTTTCATAAATGTTGTCCACTGTCTTGATGTTGGACTGTCCAGTACTTTGTTTTATAAATGTTGTCCACTGTCTTGATGTTGGACTGTCCAGCACTTTGTTTCATAAATGTTGTCCACTGTCTTGATGTTGGACTGTCCAGTACTTTGTTTTATAAATGTTGTCCACTGTCTTGATGTTGGACTGTCCAGTACTTTGTTTCATAAATGTTGTCCACTGTCTTGATGTTGGACTGTCCAGTACTTTGTTTTATAAATGTTGTCCACTGTCTTGATGTTGGACTGTCCAGTACTTTGTTTTATAAATGTTGTCCACTGTCTTGATGTTGGACTGTCCAGTACTTTGCTTTCTAACTTGTGCCCACTGTCTCACTACCATCACTTAAGGCAATACCTGCAGTACACAGCCAAACGATATAGATTGTTATCAGTGATGTAACAATGACCATACCACTGATTATATTAACAGAGAGAGTAATGGATGTGGATCTAGGACCTGCTGTGTGGATGGTGACTTCTGTGCCTGTGAGAGGTGCTCTACCAAAAGTATTGATCTGGTGAGTACTTGGTCTGCCTTACCTTCAAATGCCATTATTAATGTAGTCGCTGGTTGCTTGGTTATTTAGATTAGCAGCGTTTAAGCTCTTACCTTTTGGTTCATTTTCAGATAATGCTATATTTGTATGCCTAAGTATCTAGATGTGTTGACCAGCAGGTAAGGGTTAGAAGTTGGCAGCGACATTGATGTGGGACATGCAGCAAAACGCAGTCCTATGTACCGTAGCCAAGGCGTCTTTAGTGTTCTAGGCATATCAAATATAAAAAAATACAAAAAAGTGGTATGTTAGAAGCTTTACGTTATAAGTGGACGACACAGACTAAACGACGTTTCGGCCCAATAGGCCTTCAGCAGGAACAAACAAGAAAAACACACACACACACAAAACTAAAAACGAAACATTCAAAACAAAAATATTCGAAATATGTAAAGAAAATAAAAATGTCAATCCTGTGTGTATGAAAAGGAAATGGTAACAAAAGTGTGGCTGTCGTGAATGTGTAGGAATGGCCTTATTGGGCCGAAACGTCGTTTAATCTGTGTCGTCCACTTATCACGTAAAGCTTCTAACGTACCATTATTTTTTATTTTTTAAATTTCTCCTCACATTCAGCTTTACTGCAGCTTCGCATTTTTATGCCTTAACCCCGTATCAAATATACTATGTTAATGCGATCATCACGTCTTGGGCCAGTGTTCATCAGCGCTGATCTTCAGTTAGAAGGAAGCGTTCAGTTTGCCTCTTTGTCTCAAGTTCTTTAAAAGCACAGCTCTCGTTCCTACACAACTACAATGACGTCAATGTTATTGATAAAACCATCATTACTTTTGAGCGCTGTTGTCACCAATGCTGCCTTTAGTTTTGTCACCACCTGAGCTTGCATTATTGTTGTTATTTTTCCAATCATTATATATTACTATTGTTATTTTTCCAATCATTATATATTACTATTGTTGTTATTTTTCCAATCATTATATATTACTATTGTTGTTATTTTTCCAATCATTATATAGTACTGTTGTTGTATAATCTCAGTCATTATATCTTACCGTTGTTGTTATATTCTGTAACATCATATATTGACTATTCTCCAGGTCGCCTCCAGCATCTGGAACCCAATCAGCCTGTCACCAGAAATTGAAAAGTCCATCGATAAAGTTGGCGATCTCATCGATAAGCTGCCATTGTTCATGAGCTAGACCTGGACACCTACTGAAGACCTGATTGATTTCCCGATACACAACTTTATGCTTGCTTTACTGTAATCGATACAATGATATATCTTCTATATTATATACTATTTATTTCTACATATATATAATACACACTTATCTGATTATCCCTTACAGAAAATGTAAACTATAATCCATTCTTTGTGTGCCATAAAGGTTGACCAAAACTCTCAGTCGATATCTAATTAATGGAAGATAATAGCCGACAGCCATTACAAAACATAAACGTTCCACTGTCGTAATTAATGGAGACCTTACAGGTCGAAGGGGAGCCGCGATAGCTCAGTGGTTAGTGAACTGGACTACAAAGGACAAGAGGTAGGGTTCGATCCCAACCGACGGCTTCCAGGTTCACCCAGCCTTTAATGGGTAACGGATTTTTTTCTGGGAAAGTAAAACGGCACGGGCGTAATACCGACCACATTACCCCAAAAGATCATGTGTTGAAGGTCTGTAAAATTTATGGTCACTAACACCATATTTCCCTATACGCCACTTGGCGTGATGGGGGTACTTTACTTACTTTTACTTTTACAGATAGAAGATGTTGCTCTATAGCAAATGCATGCGCCTAATGAACGTGCTCACTGCGGTTCGTCCCCAAATTGTGGCAACATATTATTCTACTGAATGCTCAGTACATACCCCAAAGTGTGATAACTGGGTAGTATGTTATCACGACCACCTTATCACACATCGACCATCAGAAGTGCCTGGTACCCTGTTACTACCCAACACAACTGCACCATACCATCAATGCTTTACATTTTAGTTTTAAAGTAATCATTATCACCAAGACAGTTGGTTGTAAATTTGAGTTATTGAGTTATTAGCGGGTCATCATCACTGCAATCCGAACATGTCCATAGGTGCTCAGATCCCCTCCTCAGCAAGTCCCGCAGTGTCCAGCGACTGACGACTCCCAGTTCTGTGTTGGTTGATAAGTCTTCTTACACGCCCACTAAGTTTCTCATTTCTGGCTGTGCCCATCTTAACTCCCATCTCTTTCATCCGAAGGAGTGACGTCACCTTGTCTTGTTTTCCTTCTTCGATGTTGTCGTTTGGGCTGCATCTGAATACTTACCGTCGTCATAGTATCATAGATGACTTTGTCGCTGGAAGTCGATGCTGTGGATGGTCTAGACTCACGTGCACTCACTCAGTCGCACGGTCCAGAACCCGTTCCCACGTTATAGACTGGCCAACTCCAGTAAACCGCTCTACAGCACGTGGATACACTGTGAGCTTTTGACAAATAAATGAATTACGCGTCCTTAACAACAGACCGGCATAAACAAACCGCCATTTTTTCACGCGTTCAATAGCGCAAAAAAACTGGTTGTAAATTTATGAATGGGAAGTCAATAACCCGGAAGAACTCATCTGATCTTAAAGTTACGTTTCCAGTGCACTGTTTACATTTGCACATCTGAGGATTTTTTGGGACACCCTGGACATGTCTATCTTTTGTTCTAAAGATTGAGAAAAGAATCAAATAATGGAGCAATAACAGACGGACAAAGTCGTTCAATTAGGAAGCTACATTTCTACTG